>ML845234.1:26167-36887 GCA_009831015.1 Picea engelmannii
TGGGAAACCCTCTAGGGGAAGAAAACCCAACAAAAACTTCCTTATCATAAATGGCTTATACAATGTTTAAGAGATAACTCAAACCAATACAGAAAGTCCTCCCCAAGAGATGCGCCACCCTTCTTCTCCTCTCTCCAACTTCCAATTGTAGCTTGCCTCATAAGATAATGAGCAAGTGAAGTGTCTTAGAAGTGAGGTGCTAGCCTCTTATTTATATCAATCTGGCACGTGTGAAGAGTCACCATCTGGCAGGACCGACCTCTCACTCTGGGTGGGTAAACCCACCTTTAATTAATTCTGGGCCTTCCATTATAACTGTTGGGGCCGACTTCTTATTCAACACTTTGTAATTGTCCGATGACCAATCCGCAAAAGGGGATTTGGTCCTTATTCAATTACTGACATGATTAATCCACAATGGGGATTAATCTAATAACAACAATAATAATAATGACATGATTAATCCTCAATGGGGATTAATCTAATAACAATAATAATAATAATGACATGATTAATCCTCAATGGGGATTTAATCCAATAATAATAAGAATTCTCTTCGCAGTTACATTATTTCAACAAGGACTGTTTCTGAAAAAGGGTGGCTTAATTCCCTTTTTCCTCTGATCCATCTTGAATTTCTTTTTGTCTTCCCAAGCCTTTTGGAAAATAGGCTTCTCTCCTTTCTGCTCATATAAGCATTTTTCTCTTCTTATAGTTTCTTCCATAGTCTTAGGGTCATCATACTGAATCTTTTCCCCAATGGAAGGTGGTAGTCCACTCAGATACCTTTGAATATTAACAGTCTCATCCTTGATGAACAGAACATACTTTATCAATTCTAAAAATCTTTGTTCGTATTCATCAATGATCATGCTGCCTAGCTTGAGTTCCAAGAACTCTTTCATATTTTTGTCATAATATCTTTTAGTCAAGTATTTCTTCTCAAAATACTTCTTGAATTCTTTCCATGTGATATCTTTTTCTCTAATGTGTTGAACCTGCACAAGTTGATCCCACCACATGGATGCTTTTCCTTTCAGTTGATACATTGCAATTCTTCCTTCTGCATGAGAGGAATAATTCTACAGTTGGAAATATTTCCTCATGCCAAGCAACTATGTTTCGGCATCTTCCTCCTTCTTTTGTTCTCCATCAAACGTTGGAGGCTTAATATTGTTCATTTCTCCCTTCAGTTCATCCACTCTAGATCTCCTGTGCTTTCTAGTAGGAGATGGGCTTGAAATACTGCGTGCTTCCTTACTGGAATGCTTTGGGGAGCGATGCTGATGCCTGTTAACACTCCTTGATCTTCTTTTCCTCTCAGGGGTCCTACGACTCCATGTTTTGCTTGAGTGACTCTCCTTTTCCAATTTCTTTTCGATTCTCTCCAAACTCTTTAGCAACTTTACGTTGAATTCACCTTGTTTTTCTTGAGATTTCTTGAGCTTTATGCTATCTTCTCGATGAGTTTGGGCATCTTTCTGCAATCGATCAATGATTTTCATCATGTTTCCTTCCTTATATATCTCTTCTCCATGCTCATTGGAGTTCGATCCTTCGACTCCCAAATGAACACCCATCCCTTTAGCTTCATTCTCTGAACTGGAAGCATTCTGTGTTTACTCCATTTATTTTGCACTCAGTGGCAATTCTATTCGGTCCTGGCACTCGCTAAACTTATGCAAACACACGTGCAAACAACCATAATTTTCCAGGCCATTATTCCTTACAAATCCTACAACATTCATAAACAAATCTGATTCAGGAAAACATTTAGATTTCATGAATTTCCGAGCTCTGCTCGTCTCTGTAAAAATTTCAAGCCTTAGACCTTTTCTCTTAGTTCCCAACCCATGAAACCGCGGGCTATGACCTTGCGTTAGTTCGATAGGCATCACAACAGACTCTTCACCCATGCAATCGCGGGCTGTGACCTTACACTCGGGACTTCGGGTGTCAGAAGTCTTCACAATGCATCACAACAGACTATTGGAGTTCAAAATTAATGATCTCACGAAATAGGGTGGGTCAACAGTCCATGTCTACCCAGCATCCAATGACTGAAAATCGCTGTGGAGCTTTTGTCATCGAAGCTTTGGGACTTCGGAGCTTCGGGACTTCGGGACTTTATAGCTTCGGGACTTCGGGCATCAAAAGCTTTCCCATTTGCTTCCTTCCAATCTTGCGACTTCCGAACTTCCGACTTCTCTATCCTTCGAGCCCACATAGTAAAGCTGTCACCAACTAAGGCGAGGGTACGTGGTACAATTAGGAAGGTCCACTTCACCCCAGGCGACATCATCCGACCCCACCATGTCTACCCTTTCAATTTGAAACTTTGGGCTTCAGAAGTCTATGCATCAACACATTCCACTTCTCCCAATTGCTATAGTTCCAAACTCTCTCTGGGTCATCGAAGGTCCTTATCTCTCCCGCAACCAATGGTCGAGATCCATTTCACAATTTCTTGCTTTAGAGATGTTCACCTCTCTTCACTTCCCATTTTTCGATTTTGCGAATTTCGAAGGGTTCTCATGAGTAACTCGAGCGCGACTTCACAAGATCTAATGGTCGAGCTCTCCCCTCAGATCTACGATGTAGATCTCTTCCAGGACCTCGGAGCTTCGAATTTCAGAAGTTTGTACCTCAACGTACCTCGCTTATCCCAATTGTCGAACTTCGAAAGGCTCCCAGGATAATCCTCCTGCACCTTCTCCAGATCTGATGGTCGCAAAAGGGTTTCCCTTCCTTCCGAATAGATCCTATGGTCCACATTACTCTGCGGCACAATACCACTTCTATTGTGGTTTTATGATACAACTACTCTTCCTGAGCTTATTAACACAACCAAGGTAACTTCTTGGCACTCAGGGAGGTTCTGACATCCGAAATTAGTCCTCCAGACACAATTTCCTCTTGAAACCTTAGGTCCAAAGACCACTTATCTATCCCATCCAGGCTCAGTGTTAAAACCATGCTTTGATACCAATTTGTAATGTCCCCGACCACCACCAGGCTAGAGAAACGCTACCAACACAACCTTAACTTAGCCCTTAAAGCTTTGATACCAATTTGTAATGTCCCTGGCCACCACCAGGCCGAAGAAACACTACTAAGCAGAATATATATAGATATACTTATAAAGAATATGCATTAAATCAAATTAACATATTTACATGGATTTACTGCTGTCATATAGACTTAAACATAATCAACACCAATTCAACTTGCAACATAATACATGATAACATTTCAAGACATAGACATGCATCACATATAAATTAAGTACATAATTAATACTTATCTTTTAAACTGGTGTAACACCACCAACTGCGTGTAGACCTTCCATGAACCTCCCAGCCTTAGATTGCGCTTCTCATCACTCTCAACAGTAGGTCACCCCCGAGCTGGGACTAAGCTCCATCGGCAAGGGAATCCTAGGCTAGGCAAGGTCAACAGGAAGACACACAGTTTATGAGGAAGGGTTCTCTCCCAGAAGCCACTTATGCCCACTGTTCACAGACTCTCATTCCCCACATGCCTGTCCCACCCCAGGAGTATACACCTTCACTGTCACCAAGATAGTCCTTCGGCTGCTAAACCTCCCTTGCCTTGGGCTTCAACAACAGGTCGGACCGAAATTCTCCGAGCTCTGTGGCAGCTATAGGACCCCTTCCATAAGTTTTCACTTCCTTTGCGCACTCTCTCACCTGGAGAGAGTCACTCACAGGATTGACAACCTACCTCTTCAACCAAAACCACCTTCCTCACCTGGAGAGAGTGTTTCTCACAGGCCTGACAACCCGATTCTTCAACTACAACCACCTCCCTCACCTGGAGAGAGTGTTGCTCACAGGCCTGACAACCTGCTTCTTCAGCTTCGTTCCAGCACAAGGAGAAGAACAATTTGGCTTAGCAAGGAATGGATGACGGTAGCCAATCACACTCAGCCAAGGGACTGCATGGCCACAACAACCCACACTTAAAACATAGGCGACATAGACAATTGCAGTATGCTTAGGTTTCATAGAAGACAATGACCCAGACAATTAAGCACGAACTCAGATTTGCTGTGTGGATAAACTGGGTTCATAGGACACACAAGAGACATGGCTCAATCCACGGGTTTGCCACTGGTTTTCAGATGCGTGACAAGGAAATTATGCAGAGGTCGATGATGGAGGCCAAACATAGGGACCAGATGAAATTCATGGGAATACACCAGTCAATCACAAAGGTCTCACGGTTTCAGGTTTCAGAGCTATGTGAGGCATGCAACAATCAGACGCAGAGGTCACATGGTTCAGACAACGAATGCCAAAATGGAGGAAGAACCTCCATCATGGCTCAATTCTTGGGTTAAATTGCATGTGCTTGGGCCGACACATGTAACCCATTAAGTTGCATGCACTCCACCAAGTAAGCGTTCCCTTTTCCCAGGAATTTAGGATAAAATTATACCTTTCACACCTCTTTGGAATAATAATAAATTATTATTCAAGGACTTAAGACCTCAAGCTTAGCCTCTCTTTCAACCTTTCAACCCCCTCTTCCTTACCCATTCTGCAAAATCTTAGTCCCCCATGACTCTTTCTTCATGGTCGATCGACACACAACGATGTTTTATATATTATATTAATGATCTGCATAATTACATATACAAAATCAGGCTCCTGGCCTTTAACACTTAGGCTCTTCGACCTAATATACACATAATCCCACAAGCTTATCAATACTCGGCTCACCAACCTAGAAAACATGATTCACAATTCATAAACATGATTACAATTCATAATTACAACTGGGGATCTACCAAGGGATATTACAAAATCCTTGTCTATCAATGAAAAATTCATTCATTGCTATGTCCTCATATTGGAATAGCTTCACCTTCTCGTTGTGAATTCACACACTTCCTTTTCCTCCTAGCCACACTTGTCATTGTTTGCTCCAATCCTTCTGGTTTATACTTTTTCCTCCTAGACACCCTTGTCATTGTCTTCTATGTTATTCAAAACTACTAAATGAGAATGGAAATGTGGATTATATTCATTTGAACAATCATTATGGGATGGTAAATCCATACTCCCTTTGAAATTACTCCCTCGATCTAGATGGATATTTTTGAACTGGAGCTCAATGCTTTGGCCATTAGTTGCTTTCCTTCGTACTTCGGTACACGAGACTTCATTAGCCCTTGATCTAACATTGCCTCTCCATTCCTCTGTCGATGGAAGTTCATTATATCCTATAGTGTGTGCACTTCATTGACCTCCAAAGGAGACCCTCAAGGCATTTAGAACCTTTTTAGAACTAGAACTAGTGGGAGGAGCATAGGACAAATGAGATTTTTCCTTATCAACCACTTGGTCATAACCAAAACTTTGAACCCTAAAATACTTCTAGCACTCTAGAAGCTCATTCCTTGACTCAAAAACTAATTTTAGAATTGTCCTTTGCCTCCTCTGAGTAATCCAAGAGCTCCCTATTGTGTTTCCCACTAATAACCATATTCATCACAATTAAGTTAAGTTGCTATAACTAATTTCCTTATTACTCGTAGACCATAATTTTGAAACAATTTTTCTTATTAAATGCAAGCAATTATAAGTTAGTATTTTAAAATTGATATGTCCATGGAAAATCCTTGGGTACTTCATTTCATTTTGACGATGGTACCCGAGGTAAACCCTAGATTCTTTAAGGCACAAGACTAGGTCAACAATATACTCATTATAAGCTCAACATCCCACTTACGAAAATAGAATTTGGGTGGGTAGGATAACACTTCATCCAACAACCACCCAAACTAGGATCAATTGACATTTTAATAAATAACTTACATTAAACCTATGTAAAAATTGACACAAATTATTATTCGTAACATTTGAAATATTTTCACATTAATTAGAAAAAAAATTAGTGATCATATCTTACTTTTAAGCATATACGGAAATCAACTAATTTGTCATACCCTACCCTTCATGTCATGGGCTAGTAACTCCATGTTAACTTATAATCCTTTTTATTATAACCAGCAAGACATTAGTTGGTAAATAAAAGGCTGTCAAGAACCTACACGATTCTAACAAAAGAGAAATTCATGCATAATGTAGATCTTTGACAAAGACCTACAAAACAATCATATTGAATCAAATATAAACCACTATAACTTGTCGATGCTTTTCTAAATTTTCTTCATAAGAAGAATGGATTGTTGTGTGAGTTCGAGCCTCTCTTCGAGCTTGAAAACACTATAATCCATAACAAATAGTTGAGCTTGAAAACACTATAATCCATAACAAATAGTTTAACTTTGGCTCACAGATGATGAAACTTCACATCCGTGGCAAATGACAAGGCATTATGTTAACCATTTTGTAAACCATTAACAATTGTATAATTCCCTTTGAATTGTTTAATAAAGTTGGTACATGCAAACTGCCATCAAAAGCGTTTTGAGTTTTTTTAACACTTAGCACTTTGATGTTTAGAAAGATGCTCATGTGTAAATTTTAGTAAATGAATTAAAAAATAATTGTGTAAATTTTAGTAAATGAATTAAAAAATAATTGAACTAGATATGAAATGAAAAAGAAAAGGAATAACATTTTGAAAGATGCTTATGTATATATAAATAATTGAACTATAAATGAGTTAAAAAATAATTGAACTATAAATGAATGATTTTTAAGTGTTTTTAATGCTTTTTTCCACATAAGTTTATTAGTAGCCTCCACATAATAATAAAGCTTACATACTAACGAGGCTTATGCTATCGTTTCAATTATGCATTGTTAGTTTTTAATTTTGAAATGTTTACCTATTTCATGAGATGAACATTCTTCATTCAAAGGTGGTGACCTAATTTTTGAAAAATAAAATTATCCTACTTGTGTCTTAATGTGTTTGATTATCCTTGGAAGGTGGTGACCATTTTTTATATTATTGACACTTTGTATACTATATAGTTGAATGTCTACTTAATGTTCAATTTTCTTAACCATTGTAGACTTATGGAGACATTGGTTTTTGCTACGGGATAAGGATTAGGCCTTTGTTCATTCATTTTGACGTGCATTTATTTTTAGCTAAATAAGTTTGGAAGCAAAATTTGAGTATATGAATGCATAACCATCCATTACACATCTTTTAGAGCTTTCACTTCATAATTTTAGTAAAACTTTCCAAAGATACACCCCAGTTGGATGAATGCCATCAGGTTAGGGTTAGGATTTTGGATGCCCTGACCATGAGGGTTAAGGTTTTTCTATCCTCTATAATCTTATTGGAAAACCACATGTGTCTAGCTTCACATGTATGAGTAACATGAGTTGATGTGGCCTCCACATGGCATTGTTGTGGACAAAGAAACAATGAACTTAATGAGAGCATAACTTTCACACACAAACTTGGTTTTAGTGCTCTTTATCTCATTGGTTTTAGTGCTCTTTATCTCATTGGAAAATTATCGATGAGATCTACAATTGGGAAAATGTAATGATGAATTTTCCCTAAGGGTTGGATCCAAAAACATTATTTTAAGGCTTGAAACATGCCTTGACAGTTCAAGACCCTAAATTTCCAAATTCAAGATTTGTCCTAAAATGGCCCTAATATGGTCTTGAATCTTATTTTTCTCATCCATATAGAACCAAGAAGGATCCATTTTGGATAAATGCATACTATCTAGGCCTTGATGGTTACCTCATCCTATACTTGTAAGTTGGACCAATTCAACACTTTTGTTGAGCTTGGGATTCCTTTAGCTCATGTCTAATCTATGTTAATTTCTCTTCTATCCCATCAAAATTTAATTTCAAGAGACATAAAGCATAAAGTTATGGCCTCATACTTATATCATCTTCCACTAAATTCTTTTTCCCCGCATCTCAAAGTTGTAGTCACTCAAGAACTCTATACAATTCCACTACATGACATTCAAAACTATATATGTAAATATCACTACAGACTTCAATTATTAGATTTAATCTCAAATCTATGACCAACCATGAAATGAATCCACACCTATAAGGCATTCACTTCTGCTAATTCCAAATCATGGGTAGGATAATTCAACTAATGATCCTTCATTTTTATTGATTCATATGCAATCACTCCATTTTCCTACATTAATACTCTACTTATTCCTATGCAATCACTCCATTTTCCTACATTAATACTCTACTTATTCCTTCCAAGGAAGCATTCATGCATATGAAAAAATCCTTCTCCATATATTACCCTCAAGGTGGATGCACTTTTCAACAAATTCTTAAGATTAAAAAAATATTTGTCATGCTAACTAGACCATACAAACTACCTACTATTTTCTTTCAAACAGGTAATAAGATTCACAATTTTGGATAACCCCTCCACAACCCTATAATAATAGCCTACTGATCCCATAAAGTTGGGTGCCTCTAGCACATCTTTGGGTGTTGGAAAATTAATGATAACTTTAGTCTCTGTCACTAATTATTAATCATCCCTTTAGATGAAAATTTTGTCATTGGGTAGAAAGAGTGGCCTACATGTCCCAAATTGAGATCACAAAGGATAAATTGATGCAGTCCTTAAGGACAATGATGTTGTAGAAGTGAGTAAAGAAGTTTATTCTAAAATTATATCATGAAGTTAAGACTATTTTGATTTATTGTCGGTCTTAATGAATACATTGTTTTTTTTTCTTATCTATCTTAACATGCTTTAGTTTCTTACTTAGTAGGAAGAATCTCCTTTTAGAACATGACTAGGGATTACGTTAAGGATTATTGGGAAACTCATGGCTAGTAAACTAAGGGAATTTGAAACCTTACTAAATATTTCTTTATGTTTAGCTTTAGGGATACTAGTACTTGTCCCTTTCTTTCCTTCTTGGGTTGAAGGGTTTTCTGTAGAGAAAATGTTGAACTGTAACATTTTCCATTGTGGTTTGAGTTCCTTGTCCTACCCATATTAATTTTGTTATTTGCTGAGTCCTTAGAGAGATTTTACTTGTTGTGACCTCCAAAGGGATTTCAACCTTAGGACAAATCAAATAATTTATGTTTAGGTTGATGGGCCAAGGAATTGCAACAAGAGTGTTGAACCCATCTGTTTGAATTTAAATTTTCAACCTAGGAATGTGCTACTTTCATGAGGTACTATGCATTGTATGTGAAAACTGCTCTCATACAAGGTAAGGCAAAAGGGTTGGCCTAACAGAGATCTTAGAAGACTAGTAAGTGCATGTGTCATAGACTAAAGAGCTTCTTCTTCATCATGTTACTTAGGAGATCTATAAGATACTATTTAAGGTTTCCCATCTACTAGAAGTAAAACATGATAATTCTAGAAATGCATGAACTATTATAAAAACAAGAAGGATTCCCAATCTTAGCCTCTTTAGCTCTATTTCCGTACTGTCCACTATTGGTGGCTTTGTACTTTATCTACCCCAAGTCAAGGGCACCAAGAGCAGCGGGTGAGCAGAGTGTTTGCCACTTTGTCAGAGAGGAAAAAGACAATAGTCATAAGGGTACCTAATCAACCAATGATGTTAAGGAATTATTACTTTAGAATAATAAGATAAGATGAGATACAAAGCATGGGAAAATAAGGTATCAATATAAATAACATAAAACAAATATGCAAAAAATGAACAACTAGAAATGACATGCCATAAAGTAAATGTACTTGCTGGAAAAAAATAATTGAAATTGTTGTAAAATAGAGATTAAATTATCTAAGAATAAAATGACATTAAATAATTAATCCTAATGTAATTTGATTCTTGAAAACTGCTATAGGAAATTAAGAATACTTCTAGGAAATGGTACATAACAACAAACAATGGTGAAGCTTACTAAAGACAATTGCATAAATGAAAGATAACAACAAAGGAAGTGTGATGTACCAAATCGAAATGTTCAGAGCATAAATCACATATTTTACTTAGATATATCACATAAAGAAATATAATTGCACGCACAATGGAAAATATGAAGCAAAATAACATACCTTTGTTGACATGTAAGCAATGTTCACTTGCCTCTTCAAGGAGGAAACCTCCAATCGGGAAGAGCTCAGATTACAAATAATTTCCAAGACACCTTTTGCAATGCTTCTATATCTTTATATAGTGCTTTCTATCCCCTAAGAACATTATAGAGAAGGAAATTCTAGTAGGCAGAGCCTTTTAGCAATCCTTCTTACAATAATTTTGTTCATACTACTACATAGGCCTTATTTACTAATTTTTGCGTCCATACATAGAAATAAATAGTAATATATATACGTAGGGGGCTAGGGAGTTTAAGACCCTAACATGCCCTCCCACTTGAAAATAAACCTTGTCCTCAAAACTTGAGATGTGGAAAGTGTTCCAGAATGGCTGTTGGTTCCCATGTTGCATCCTCTGGATTTGTATCCTTCTATTGTATTAAAACTTCCTGGATTGTGCGCTGGTAGAGACGACACCCTCATTTGTCGAGGATGGCATCTAGCTACAACCAAATGGAACCTTCATCATCCAATTCAAGCATGTTAGTTTGAACCCGATGATTGGATCCGACCATTTTCTTTAAGGAGGAGAGATGAAAGAATTGATGGATCTTAGAGGGTTGGGAAGTACTAATTTGTAATTCCTTTTCCCATATGCTTGAGGATCGTATAGGGGCCATAAAAATTTGGAAGCATATTTTGGAGGTGGTCTTATTTGAGGGAAGCATGCTTGTAT
>ML845236.1:35903-47727 GCA_009831015.1 Picea engelmannii
ATACATAAGAAGGTTATAATGATCAAATATGACACATACCATGATACCTCAGACCAATTACCTCATGGAGCAAGAGCCCTTTCTGATGCAAGCCCAGGCCGGTAGTGATGGAGGCTGGTACTGCTGGCAGGACAAGTATGGCTAAGAAGAAGAAAAGATGGGCCCTCAAGGGCCATGCTCAAGTCGATCTGCTCTCGTACTCCATGTCTAGGACCATGTGGGCCTCGAGACATGATCTCCTAGTTATCCCTAGATATCAGGGATAACAGGGCCAATGTAAGATCCAAGCAGTCGTCAGAAATAAAAGGAATTAGATGCATACATTTAAAGGTTATAATGATCAAAAGTGACACATACCATGATACCTAGACCAATTACCTCATGGAGCAAGAGCCTTCTCCGATACAAGACCAAGCCGATGGTGATGGATGTTGCTGTTGCTGACAAGACGAATCTGACGAAAGAAGAAAAGGATGGGCCCTCCAGGGCCATGCTCAGGTCAATCCTGCTCTCGGTACTCCATGTCTAGGACCTGTGGGCCTCGAGACATGATCTCCTAGTTATCCCTAGAAATCGGGGATAACAGACTTAAGATAATGTAATAGATCTAGAACATAAGCATTTAAAACATTAAACCATAGATCACATCATAAAGCATCAACACGTAGCCTTACCTATTTGGGGTATTCCTCTCCCAACTAGGTAGGTGATTAGATTAGACTTGCTTAGTTAGGTTAAGTTCTTTAGGATTTTAGTGATTAGGGAAAACCATGAAAGAAAAGCAAAGTAGAGAAGCTAAGCTACTAACAAACAAGAAAACCCCACGGCCTAGGTTTGGAAGGTGCCCTCACCTTCAAAACCTCACGACCAAGCAAAGAGAGACTCAAACAAGTGGAAAAAATTCAGATCTAGCCCACGTCCTACCTATCCCCAAAGCTCGTAGAAGAGAGGAGGCCGTACCACTTCCCCTTTACACTATGAGCTCCAACAATCAAGCAGAAAAAAGAGAAAAAGTGCACTATAAAGCTAGAAAACGAAAAGGGGGGTTGAAGAATAGCTACCAAATCCCCCAAAGGGGTCTTGAAGTGTTGTGTGTGTCTCTTTGGGGTAGCCCAAAGCCCTCAACCAGATCTGATATACTTGCAAAATCAGCAAGTCTTGCTTGCTAGAATGGCTACACACAACCAAAAGAAGTTAAGGAAACCCTCACCCTTTTGGGGCAAGAACTTTCCACAAACAAAAGAGATATATTTGATATAATTTTTGACCTACTTAAACAATTATATGCTAGCTGAAAATGAAATGAATGAATAGCAATAATAGGAGAGGAGAAATAGATCTAGAGAATTGGAGTATGTGAGAGCTTCAAGTGACCCTTCTCCTTGAAGGAGTTCCCAATGAAACCCTAGAGATGAACCTGCAAGATCTCTTCAAACAACATGCATACAATAGACAATATGTTGATGTATTGAAATTAAATGACACTTCTATTTAATCAAACACATCAAGATATATAAACCAAATAGGCATACGCCCTATTAGATCTACTTAGATAACACTTTACCTAAGATCTAGTGTTGCAAGCACTTAAAAATATCAATACAAAGTTACCTCCCATGCATAAGAAAAAGAAGCATACGCCTTAGTCTTCTTGTTGTCCTCCAAAGTTTCTCCAATATTTATATTACTCAAGAAAATGGTTTTGGAGAAAAATACTCCAAACCCTAGAGCATAGAATGGAAATGAAATGGAATGAATGACTAGAGAGAGAGAGAGTTGAAAATCAAGTAGCATAACAATAGCTCAAGATATGGTGTATTGGGGAGGAGAAAAGAGATCTATTTATACTTGGAGAGGCAAACCTACCTCTCTTGGATCTAAGCCAAGTGTCCACCACCAAGCAAAGGAGTAGATCTCTAGGCTAGGGCGCACCCCTTAGGGTTTGCACAATAGATCTAGCATGTAGAAAAATAGGAAAATTAGTTTGAGAGATCCAAGGGCATGTAGGAGGCATGGGATTCGTGCCAAGGTAAGTGAAGAGGCTCAAATAATTTTCTTAAAATAATTTGTGAAATTTCTGGAAGAGGGAGGGCGCACTTCTCTTGGAGGGCGCACCACTTGGGATGAGGGAAAGGTGATGAGGGGTGAGAGATGAGTGAGGGGTGTTGGGATCACACAAAACTTCATAGGAGAGGTTGTGGGATCCGTGCTAGGGTAAGAGGAAGAGTCTCAACAATAAAAAACGAAATTTTCATTGGAGAGACACAAAGGAGGGCGTAACCCTCTTGGAGAGTGCTCCCCAAGGTCAAAAATCAACCCAAGTGCAAGGATATGTGAGTTGGAGTGAGTGGGGTCACCTCTAGGGGAGATAATAAGGTTAAATGAAGTGAAATCTCAAGAGAGGGGGTCACACTCAAGTCACAATTTAATTAAAAAGGGAAAAACGTCAATCCCCCTAGGGGGGCGTAACTTTTGAGTGTGGAGGTGGTAAAAGGGGCTAAACAAGGTTGAAAAAGATTGGGAGGCTAAGGTTATGCTTAGGGGGTCTCTCTCTAACCATCATTTCAACATTTCACATAACTCATTATTACAATTTTTACATTTTGCCATGTTTGGACTTTAGCAATCAAAATTGTTGTTGTAGACTGACTGACACTCCAGGTGGACTAACCCATGGTTAAGTTGTCCGACTGAGCTGAAACTTGGTCCATGGATGTAGGGGGTGCTATTCCATTTCTTTTGAGCACAAATACCCCTATCAAAAGTCCAAGGATCCAGTTTTTACAACTATTGCTCAAAACCAAATAATTAATTAAATAATTAAACCTCCAAACTTAGGGAAATTTAATTAAAAATTAATTAATTAAAAAAAACTAACCTAGACTCGACGGAATTCCGCAAAACTTTCTAAGATGTCTTGCATGGTTATTTACAATGATTTCCTTATATAGTTACCAAAGCATAAGCCCACTAGAACGTCGTTCACCACTTTGGAGGACTTATTGCAAGTGTGAGGGAAAAACTCAAGGGAAATCAGTAAGGCTGAAAAGCCCAACTGATAACTTGAGGATAAAAAACCCTCGATGAAAGGAACTCTCCCAGTGAACCGATCCAAAGGTAACTAACCTAGACATGACTCATGCAGACCTATTACATTATTAACCCACGCAGGGGTGTGGAAATTCCAAGTACAAAAATAAGTGTTAGGCCAAACACTGCCCTGTAGAACCAAAATCTTCGACAACATGACATCTGATGATGCATCTCTTCATGGCACATGAGTTGACCACCGGTGCTAAATGGACGGTCAACAGGCTCTTCAGCCCCATGGAGGTCTGAACTGATCATCTCCCCATGTGTACCGGTCCAAATGGTACCTGTCCGTCGGGCATGGTCCTGCACATGAAAAGCTACGCCCGCCATGGGCTCATTAGTCACACAGATCATAGCAATGTCAATCACATTTCATCATTAATATTATTAAACATATGCACAAAAACCCTGATACATCGGTCAATAGCTCAAAGACATTACAAAAACCTACAATACAAGATTGGAGAAAAAGACAAGACGTCCTATTGGGCTAGAATCCACAAGAAAATGAAAGTTTCCAAGAAGATTTCATCCAAGCGATGTAAGTGAGGTGATGTGACTAGGGGATGTCCAGACATGTGGGTGCAGTGAGGGTCAAGGATGCATAATGTTATCTGTGGGTGCCTTTGTAGAAGGCGAGTTGTACCTGTCATGGATGCACTTTTTCCAAGCTCGTTTTTTGCCTTTATTCTTTTTCTTGCTTTATTCTTTTATTTGCTTTTTCTTTTTATTCAAGGGCTAACCAGAGGACACTTCCTTGGCATGGTGACCAGAGCTGACAGTGTTACCCACAAGTACTTTCACAGAGATGAGAAGGTTGGCTCTGTTATCCTCGATTTCTAGGGATAACTAGGAGATCATGTCTCGAGGCCCACAGGTCCTAGACATGGAGTACCGAGAGCAGGATTGACCTGAGCATAGCCCTGGAGGGCCCATGTTTCTTCTTCTTCATCAGACTTGTCCTGTCAGCAGCAACAGCATCCATCACCTTCGGCTTGGACTTGTGTTGAAGAAGACTCTTGCTCCATGAGGTAATTGGTCCAGGTATCATGGTATGTGTCATGTTTGATCATTATAACTTTCGGATATATGCATCAGATTCCTTTAATTTCTGACGACTGCTTGGATCTTACACTGACCCACTTGACCATGGTTGGGGGGATTAACGGGGTGCCCTAGCAAGCTTGTATCCATAGGTTTTGGTTAGCCACCAGGGGGGATTTTGAAGAGCCATTGTCCGCTCCCACCATATTATCATTTTTACATCTTATCTCCCATTCATCTATCCCATTCCCCTAGTCCGGACATTAAGATAACCTATTTATGGGGTTACACTTTATCCTGTGGGAAGAAGGGGCTAAAGGCCCAGGGGGTAAAAGCAGCTGGTAAGAGATAAAAGCCATAAAAATAAAACCTAGAGATGCCTCGCCCAGGGATCCCCGAGAAGGCAATAAAAGGCCTCTCAATAAGAAACAAGAGGAACCCGAAGAAAAATAACAAAAAAAAAACAAGACCTAGCCAAGAGGATGGGGGGTCTCATCACGAGCCAACCCATTATGTTCATAGGTACCTAGCAGTATGACATTGCCATCATCTGGTTACCACGCCAGGGCAATGACCTTTGGTTGCATGGCCAAGGGAAAGGGGGTCTCATCACGAGCCAGCCTTATCATCTCTGTGAAAGTACTCGTGGGTAACACTGTCAGCTCTGGTCACCACGCCAAGGCAGTGTCCTCTAGTTAGACCTTGAAATAGAAAGAAAGAAAAAACAATAAATAAAAGAAAGAATAAAGGCAATAAAGGGCTTGGAAAGAATTGCATCCATGACAGGCACAACTCTCCTCCTACAAAGGCACTCACGGATAATATCACCCCTGTCTTCCACTATGTCTGGAGATCCTTTGACCACACCACCTCGTGTTACATGGCTTGGATGATATCCTTTGGGAACTTTCCTTTTCTTATGGATGCTGGCCCAATAGGGCACTTTGTCTTTTTCTTCGGCTTTGTATAGTAGGTCATTGTAATGTCTTTGAGCTGTTAGATGATATGCTAGGGGATTTATGCATGCATTTGATAAAATTAATGATGAAATGTGATTGACATTGCTATGATCCCGAGGACTAATGAGCCCATGGAGGGCGAAGTTTTTGATGTGCAAGACCATGCTCGACGGAAAGGTACCAGGTGGACCGGTACACATGGGGAGATGATTAGTTCGGACCTCCATGGGGCTGAAGAGCCCATTAGATGGTTGTTGGGACCTCATCAGGGGCAAAGACAGGACAGTGATTGGTCGAGCCTTTGCACGAGAGAAGGAGAAGGACATTTTCATCCAGGACGCCTTGGCTGAGCCCAGCCCTAGGGGGTTGACCCACTGCAAGTGGAACATGTCCCTCTATTGACCCGGGACGTCCTCCAGAGATCCTTGACGTCACCTCCAGCGCATGGCAGCTTTACAGGGCAGTTTGGCACATGTGGCAGAGTTTGGAGGCCCGGAGAGGGCCAACGTTTGTTATCCAGTGCTGTGATTTGCCCTAAAAAGGGCCAACGTCTCCCTCATATGGGCTAGACGTCTTGCTCATTGCTTATTTAGGGTTTTCTTTTAGCAGTTTAATGTAAAACAGTATGATTTTTAGTTATTAGCCTTGTCGGCTGTTTTAATGACCTAATTTTAATTAAAGGTCATTGGATGATATAAATTGAGGATGTTTTCCCTCATTTTGAGATAACACAATTCACTCACACTTGTGAGGTCTGATTTTTGCGCCCTTCTTGGGTAGATTTGTTGTCTAAGTGAGGCGCACTTGCTATTGGAAGGATATTTTTGGCATTTTATGGCATTTCTCTCAAGGAAGGTTTACAACTAGAGTTTGCTTATGCTCTTCTTCATGATATGTAAGTGAATTTTCTTACAAAACTTCTTAATTGAATGGTTGTAGGTGTAATTTCTTGCATTTGCTTATTATATTGCTTATTTAAAACCCTAGGTAACAAGCACACAAGTAGGTCATTGTTACATGTCCCCTTAGAGAGAGATTTTTTCAGCCATTGAAGGAAAGAGATAGAGCCTAGCCTTTACTACACTTATCTTGCTTCTTCCTTTGAGCTAGCGTTGAAGTTTATAGGTTGAAAGAAGGAGACGTCCTAGGCCTAGGTTACCTACACCTAGGGTTTTCACCTTCTAGGGTTTGAAAGCCTTGTCCTTGCAACACTTTCTCCCTTAGACTTATTCTTTGTGCTAGCCGTTTTTCCAAGTTGACCTAAAGAAGGAGGAAAGAGCACGAGGCCTTGCTTAAGCAACACCGGAGTGAGCCTCTTTCCCCTAGGGTTTTGATTCTAGGGCCCTGCCTTTGCACAACTCTAGAACCCTTCCCTCTAGTCTTTAAGCCTTCATCCTTTCAAGACCTTGTGCCCTTATCTTTTGACTCCATATACCCTTAGGCACTGATATTTGACCTCTAACGTTGAAGTCTTAGTGTATAAAACTACTTTCAAAACTTTAAATTTTGAAACCCTAACTAACCAAACTAACCTAATTAGGGCTGACGTCATAGTTGGATATTTCATCTTGACGCGGCAAAAGTTAAATATAAGCAATTAAATGATGATTTCAAGCATTTGTTGAGCAAATTCTTGATTGGACATATTGTTGGCTTAGTCATCTCTATAGATATTGATGAATTGATTCTCTTTCATAGCTAATTGACAAAACGTTGACTTCATTTGTATCTATTGCTTTACAATTGCTTATTAAATGATAGCAGATAGTCATTGAAGTACTAACCCTTTGAGTTATAGCCTGCAAATATATATTGTGTTCCTGTTGTCTTGTCTCGGGTAGGTGTTTTCAATAGGGCATACACTTCATTTATTGGCTGATTAGCCGGACTGTTTGACATTGGTGGTAACCTGTGAGGAGGGAACTCTAAAACTTGACTTTATACTTTCTACCTCTTCAAACCCCAGGTTACCGGGGACGTCTCCCCTGGGCTAACCTCCCTAAACAGAAAGAACCTCCCCATCGAGGTGACATTGGGTGGGGAAGGTTCCTGTTATGCCAGTTTGTCCTCTATCCTTCAGCCTATGACCCGAACTACAAACTGAGCGATAACAGGCTCGTGATGAGACCCCCTTTCCCTTGGCCATGCAACCTGTTACCGCCTTATACACACCTGGGAGACATGGAATAAATCTTCAATCCACTCGGTGTGTCCTTGGGGGCAAGTGAGAGTTAAGGTGTTGTCACCTAATCCTCAACTCCTCCGTCTAGGCCAACTCCTAGCGAAGCCAAGGGGGGGTAGTCCCTAACAAATATAGTATGGCTTGATCTAAGCTAAGTACAAAAAATATAGATCTAAGAGTTTATTACTTTTATTCAACAATCAACCATGAATTGAAATACACATAAACAAATCATTCATCCACGATATAACATCAAGAATATACTTGCATAAAAAAGGATACTCAGGTACGTTTGTTATATGCAAGTGAAATTAAAATTTGCTTTAGAGATAATATCCAATATATAAAAGGAAGCCTGTGGCTTTGTTGAATGTGAAAATTGAGATCAGTGCCTTAAAGTGAATCGTGGGCAATGTAGTTCGTGTGTTTTATTAAGATAAATTGATGTTTGAATTAGTGAAATGGTTTGGGCCTCCTTGGAGGTTAGCTCTTTGTTTGGAAACTTGCGGAAAGCTTTACCAAAACCCAATGGTCTCACCAGTAAAACTCACTCAAAGTGTTGGATGTCCAAAACGGGTGGGAAGCCAGGTCCCGAGAGGGCCCGCCTTACTTCACAGGTCACTTCAAGGCGTTTTCCCGCGCATTAAGCTAACTACTTTAGAGATTGTCCTAATTAAACTATCAACCACTGACCAGCATAGCGTGTATGAAACTTACTTCCAGCAGATCGAGACTAGCTCGCAACTGGAAGGGCCAGCAACCGCACTGAGAGCTGAGGGGAATTTGTTTATTTTAAACTTGAATAAATACTAAAATGAAATGTGAGACTAATTACTAATCCACACTGACCAGGCCTCTTTTGAGGAGCTGATGGGATGGTTTATTTCCAACTTGAAATTGCAAGAAAAGTAAAGTTAATCTAGCAATTAAGTGTTACTTTCCAAATTGAAATCTAATCTATGTGTTGTTGCAATGTTTTGTGATGAATTAAAAGGTTACTTTAGCTTATCTTTAGTTATGAAAATCAAATCTAAGCTAAAATGCAAAATTTGAGACAATCACCAAAAACATCTTTCCCCCAAGGGGGATGAAGAGTAAGAGCTTGTAGCCCTACTGATTTTATTAAAGAACTTACACAACTCTTTATGGGAGTGACTTGTGACCATTCATTAGGGGGGTCACAAGTCTTTACAATGTTTACAAAATACTTATTGAAGAAAAGGGGTGCCCCCGGGGGTCCCGGATGCTCCAAATCCGCCCAAAACGGACAAAACTTCCTCTTATCTGTTCGTCAACCTGCACAAAACAACAAACAAACAATGACAAAAGATGCCCAAAAACACTTTGGAAGTGTCTTGGGTTATTAGTAGGAAAGCCCCAAAATTGACAAAGTAAACTAACATAAAAAGAGCAAAAATGAACTAAGAAGAGCAAGCTAAAGAGTTTGTCTCCTTAGGGTCTTTTTTTGCTGTTTTAAAACAGCAACATAAAGGCACTCTAATTGCCAAATATTGAATTGAAATCTTTAAGAAAAGAACTACCCTTTAACTTATAAAATTTTTGAAAGAAAACATGCTAAAAGGAGACTTTTCCTATGCTAGATCTAATCAATTAGATGAAACTTCAAAGTACAACTTAGATATAGTTTATCTTATGCATGTAGTCTTAGATATTCATAATTTTAAATAAGGATAGATCTAAGCTACTTTCATTTCCAACAAAATAACCAAAATTTTAAATTTTCTTTGAGAAAGAGAGAAGGGAGAAAAGAGTAGCCTTGGAACCCTTAGGCAATGGAGTCTTTAGATGAGCTGAGGGACCGAGTCTTTAGATCCTTGAAGTTGTGAAGAGACAAACAATTTTCATCACCACTCCAAGCTATAAGAACCTGTAAGCTTTAAAATCTTGCAAATAAATTTGTTAAAAAAAAATGGTGTCACCTACACAAGAAACTTGAAGAGTATGTTAGTTAACCAAAACATGCATACACATCAAAATCTCTAAATATAAATGAACAATAGGATTAACAGCAAGCTAGATAAATCATATTCAACAAGATGATAGCATCCATTCAAAGGCCAAGATAACAAATCCAAAGAAGAAATTAGGCAAATATTACCTCATAGATTAAGCACAAATTGACATCAAGTATCCACACACATGCATAAAACACCTTCTTGAACTCCAAAGTCTCTTTATTCCAAATGAAAAGTATTACAATAGTACAACTACAAGCAGAAATCCCCAAACTCCAACTAGATTGCAATGGGAGAGAGCTTGCATAAATAGCCAAAGGTGAAAATCCCCAAGAGGGGAGGGCGCACCAAGTGGACATGAGAAGGCAGCCAAGTGTAATGAACTAGCAGCCAAGTGTAAGGTGAGGGCAGCCAAGTGTCCCACAACTCCTTTGGTGCCAAGTGTGAGCAATAGGAAGAGGGGGAAGGCGCCACCTATCAAATCATGGATGAGCTCACATGTGGGTGCGCCACCTCTCTCAAGGAGGGCACACTTCCCTTTTTGCACATGCTTAATAACAACCCACACATGCCCACTTTGCTCCTTTATCCAATAGAACTCATCATTGTGTTGCCACATAGCCTTTTGAGGCTTTATTTATCTCCAACATGTCCCCACATGTTTCCTTGATTTTTGCTTTTGCTGATTTTTTTAATTTTATTTAGACTTTTTTGGGTTTTATGAGCAAAAATGATTTTTAAGTGATTAAAATCACTATTTTTGCTCAACCAAGTGGGTACTTAGGTAATATGAGTGCTCTAGGTCCAAAAATGAGCACCCCCATGGCATATTAAGTCCCCTAGTACCACTTTTTTAATACATCTTTATTTTTTAATTAAAAATTGTCGAATTCTGACAATTTTTAATTAACTGAAAAAATTAAAAAAAATCTTAAGGGGGACTTAGTACATTTCCATAAGACTTTAGGAGTATGTTTAGCATGGTAATATACATCAGACACTAGGCTTAGATCCATGCTCAAGCCTAACCATGGGCATATACTCCGGCTCTGGAGGGATTGAGTGAAAAAACTCAATAATTATAAATTGCCTGAAAACGGAAAAATATAATTAGTAAGTAAAAAAAAACACTCTAGAGTATAACTCACGCTTAGGACTTAAGGTGGCTAAGACCTTTTACAAATTCATCATGCAACATCTCTTATTACAATTTTTTATGGAAATTTAAAAAAGAAAAAGGTTGGTCTTTATGACCGGCTGAACTTTTGAACTCTGAATTTTGAACATGAAAATGTTCAATCTTTGGCGGCTTGCTGGAAATTCACCCTAGTTCAACTTGGTGGATAACACAACCAAAGGTCACTGCCCTGGCGTGGTAACCAAATGGTGGCAATGTCATACTGCTAGGTACCCATGAACCTAATACGCTGGCTCGTGATGAGACCCCCTATCCTTTGACTAGATCTTGTTTGTTATTTTCCGGGTCCCTCCTGTTTCTTGTTGAGAGGCTTTTTACTGCCTTCTTGGGGATCCCTGGGCAAAGCATCTCGAGGTTTCATTTTAGGCTTTTGTCTTTTACCAGCTGCTTTTACCTTATGGGCCTTTAGCCCCTTCTTCCCATGAGATAAGGTGCAATCCTACAAATAGGTCAACCCAATGCCCGGACAAGGGGAATGGGATAAATGAATGGGATACAAGATGAAACAGTGGTGCTATGATGGGAGCAGACGATGACTCTTCAGAAATTCCCCAGTGGCAAACCAAAACCTATGGGCACAAGCTTGCTAAGGCACCCTGTCAATTCCCCCAAGCATGGTCAAGTGGGCTAATGTAAGATCCAAGCAGTTGTTAGAGATAAAAGGAATCAGATGCATATATTTAAAGGTTTCAATTATCAAAAGTGACACATACCAGGATACCTGGACCAATTACCTCATGGAGCAAGAACCTCTTCTGATACAAGACCAAGCCGATGGTGATGGATGTTGTTGCTGCTAACAAGACAAAGCTGATGGAAGAAGAAGAGGATGGGCCCTCCAGGTCCATGCTCAGGTCAATCCCGCTCTTGGTACTCCATGTCTAGGACCTGTGGGCCTCGAGACATGATCTCCTAGTCATCCCTAAAAATCGGGGATAACATCTGGCTCCAACTCGGGGACATGTGCTCACCGTAGAGCACATGAGAACCTCAGCATCTCTGGCATAACCTGCAGACCTGTTCAATCTCAATAGGGGCATCAGTAACAAAAATGGGGCGGTAATGCCACCCCAACATACATATAGATATATATATCTATAGACTGAAGTAAAACAATCAATATGCAATTGTAAAGAAAAGTACCTACCTTTTCTTACCTATTGGTTGGATGTTCAATGTAGTCAAACGACCAGTGTAGCCAATCCAACAATGTCCCACGATACCTGCCTTTGTGCTTGTTATCCCCGATATCTAGGGATAACTAGGAGATCATGTCTCGAGGCCCACATGGTCCTAGACATGGAGTACCGAGAGCAGGAGCGACTTGAGCATGGCCCTGGAGGGCCCATCTTTCTTCTTCTCAGCCAGCTTT
>ML845237.1:15468-36961 GCA_009831015.1 Picea engelmannii
CCCCCCCCCCCCCCCACTGTTAAAGGTAGAACGGTTGGGGGGGTCTAGAAAGAATTGTCCAATGTAGATCTGGGCGTGAACATCTGAGCCATTCATACATGAGCTATGCATAATTATGAGTGCGAAGGCATATGCGCCCAGAAAAACTTAGGATAAGTGCATATTGTGGGTTTTTCCCGAGCTTTTCCATGTTTCTATCACCAAGGGGTTAGACATCAAACCTTTTAACCTCAAAGACATGGTTCAACATCGATCACCGAGCTGGTTTTATTGAAATAAAGCAAAATACCCTTTGTTCTAACCTAATTACCTATGGAAATTAGCCCAGATTAAACTATTGGACTAAGAAATTACTCTATCCTGGGGCTATCTGACCAACATTAGGCAGTCTGGTCAGATTTATTCACTAACTAACCTAGATCACTTGGCTAAGATTAAACAGTTTAGCCAAGCTTATTCACTACTCCTATCAACATCAATTTAAAATAACTTGGCCATGCTTGAAAGGTATGGACCAAGTCATTGTTATTGCATGGGGCTCTATTGAATTTCTTTTATGCCCTCTTTTTTTCTTTTCTTTTTCTTTTTCTKTTTTTTCAAATTATTTGCAGAATGAAAAATCATTTGAMAAACTAAAACACTAAGGAGATAACATTTTCAGTCACCAGTTGATCCTATAAATTATAGGGTTATAACATCGGCTCCACCTGGGGATGGTACTCTCCTTGTGAAGTATCAAGAATCCTGATTCCTGATGTTCTAATTTTTTTTCTCAATAGTTGTCTCTGTTGCTTGATTGGTTTTATTTTGAAAATTTGAAGACAATGTTCAGTGGCTTAGGGCCTTCTCTCTGGGCTTCAACCATCTAATCAAAGTTACTCACTCAGAAACTTGCAAGCAAAATGAAAGTGGTTTGTACAATGGAAAAGTGTGACTTCAGGTCTCTACTGAGGTGGTGAATAATGCTTCAGCATTCTGCCATTTACAGGTACTCCTGGAAGATCTGTCCCATCACCGTTGTTGAGAAAGAAGGCGTTATTTCCTCTGAATGCTTGAATCATGTATGGTCCCTTCCATAGACTGTTGAATTTTCCATGCTTTCCTTTGTCTTCATTTCGGGAATCCCATCTCAGCACCAAGTCACCTAGCTCGAAATCATCTTCTTTGGTTCTTTTGTCAAAGATCTTTTTAATACTTTCTTGGACAACCTGAGTTTTGTTGTATACTTCTTCTCTGGACTGCTACAATTGGATCATCTGGTTTATCCTTCTTTGGGAGTCGTTCGACTCGGCTTGCATCTCTTGCAGCAATTTCATGACAAGAACTCCTAAGGAAGTGGGTAAAACTGCTTCAGTGCCATAGACCAGCTGATATGGTGACATACTGATTGACCTCTTGGTGGTCAGTCTGTCAGCCCATAGTGAGAAAACAAGCTTGTTATGCCATGATTTTTTTTTCTTGCAAAGTCTTCTTGATAATGTTCACCAAGGTCTTATTTGAAGACTCTGCCAGCCCATTCCCTTGAGGGTAATAAGTTGTGGAATGACCCAAACCAATATGGTATTGATTGAAAAAGTCTATCAACTTCTTAGATCGGAAAGCTGCTGCATTGTTAGTTATAATCTTTCTAGGACATCCAAAATGAGACAAGATATTATTTTCAAGAAATTTGATAATGACAGAATCATTAGCTTGCCTGCTTGGTACAGCTTCGATCCATTTTGTGAAATAATCCATGGCAGTAAGAATCCACCTGTGCTGGCCCAAAGAGGGAGGATGTATTTCTCTGATGAAGTCTAATCCCCATTGCTGGAAAGGGGCTTCAACGGAGATTGGTTTCAGGGGTAGAGGAAGAAGTTTCTTTTTGCCCTCGAACACCTGACATTTATGACATGAAGTCACTTTATGATGCACATCAACGAATAGTGTTGGCCAATAGAATCCAACTCTGAGGATTTTATTAGCTGTGGTCTTCCATCTCAGATGACCACCACAGTCTCCTGCATGAAAATCCTGCAATACTTTGTCAGCTTCATCCTTCAATAGACAATTTAATAAAATACCTCCAGAATATATACTCTAAAATATTTTATGGCTTTCACTAGGGTATATGCTTGTTTCTCCATTATTTTATAATTCAAAGTAGCATCTCTTAAATATTTACTGAAAAAGGCTATGGGTTGTTCATACCCTTCATTGTTTTTCTGTAGTAATACTGCTGCAATGGTATGTTCAGAGGCGAAAGAAAAAAGATAAAAATATTTGGTGAAGTTAGGACTAATCAAGACTGGAGCCTGTGTGAGTGTGTGTTTGACTTGTTCAAAAGACTGCTTGGAATCTGTGTCCCATTTTATTTTTGTGTCCTTTTTTAACATGTTTGTGATGTTCCTGAGAAGCTCTGCCAGGTTGGGTATGAATCTTCGCAGAAAGTTTATTTTTCCGTTGAAAGACTATAACTCTTTGATATTTCTTAGGTGTTCTAATTTATGAATGGTCTCGATTCTACTGGGGTCTATCTTAATTCCATCCTTAGAGATTATGTGCCCTAGAAGTTTACCTTCCTCTAATCTGAAAAGTCTCTTCTTATGATTCAAAGAAATCCCAAATTTCCTGCATTTCTCAAAAACTCATCTGAGATGTCGTAAGTGCTCGTCATCAGATTGGGAAAACACAGTTACGTCGTCTAGATAGATGACAATAAATTTGTCGAGTTCTTCCACAAAAGAGATATCCATCGCTCTTTGTAAAGTGGCCCCAATGTTCATCAACCCGAAAGGCATTTTCACATACATGAAGGTGCCCCAAGGTGTTGTGAAGGTTGTTTTCTCTTGGTCATCTGGGTGAACGAGGGCCTGGTTATAGCCTGAGAACCCATCCAATAAGGAGATTCGATTGGATCCAACTACCCTTTGTAATATGTGGTCCATTTTTGGCAATGCGTAGTTGTCTTTTAAAGAAACTTTGTTCAGGTTTCAGAAATCAATGAAAAGCCTGATTTCCCCAAACTTCTTTCAGGTTGGGACCAGATTTGAAACCCATTTGGAAAATCGTAACGGAACTATGATTTTAGCATCATACATCTTCTTGATTTCTTTTTCTATCAAGGGAAGTAACTTGGGATTGATTCTCCTAAGTTTCTGCCTGAAAGGTTTTTGATCTTCTTTTATTGGGATTTTGTGTTGTATGATGCTCATGTCATAAGATTTCAAGTCCTAGTAACCCCAGGCAAATACGTCTGAATATTCCTTGAAAAGTTCAATTTATTTGAGTTTCTTCTCAGGGGGTAAGGATTTAGAAATTTTTACTATCCTGGGCTTCTCTTATGTTCCTATGCTAACGTCTTCAACTTATTTACCGCTAGCTTCAATTTTTGTTTTTTTTAGCTACATCATTAAAATCAAAAAGGTCTTCTAAAGGAACTAAACCCCTAGGTAAAACATTACTCTTTAAATGTAAAACATCATATTCTATCTCATCTTCACCTAACTCTCCTGAATCTATCTTATTTACACTATAATTTCCAAAATCATATCTATTTACATTTTGATCCTCATTTTCTAAGTCTATGTTTGTACATTCAAAATCATTTTTACATTGCAGAAAATCTTCGATTTGGTCATCGTTCCCAAATACCTGCCAGTATCTGATGTTGTCAAGGAAAATTGGTCTGCACTTCACCTCCACCGTGTATGGACGAGTAGAACGAAAAAGTATCTTACACGTAGCTGCCGACGTAGCTAATCCATCCACTAAAATATTATGTCCCCTGGGCATAACCTGTAAATCAACTTCACTGAAACATTTAAGGGCATCCAAAACAAAATTCCTGTAAGCTCTGAGACAGGGATGTTTTGCTGCATACTCACCTTTGATTTGCTTGATAATTAACTCAGAATCGCCTCTTACCATAATTTGTTTGGCACCAACTTTCTTTAGAAGTTTTAGACCAAGCATCAAAGCTTCATACTCGGCATATTGTTAGTGCATTGAAAATTTAATTTGTAAGAATGATTTTCCGAATACCTGGATCTGTGATTGTGCAACCAAACTCCTGCTCCAGCTCCTTATTTGTTTACAACTCCATCAAAGTCCATGCTCCAGAATTTTGCTGGCAATTCTTCACTTATCACATTTTTCTTTCTGTCTGCCTCGGTGATCTCTTGGCCTTCGTTCAGACCTGACGTATCTTCTTCCATCTGAGTGATTTGTTCTCCTATGTCACCGTTGTTATATAGGATAAATGAATCTAGGTCAGAATGTGCAGAGTACAGGGAATAGTTATGTGGATTTTCTTGGCTGTTGACCATATATTTCATCAGCGTCTCCCTGTACAGTCTTCTCTGTTGCCCGAATACCGAGATGGTGGCATACGACATATCCAAATGCAAAGTGCCTTTCAACTTGGCCCCCCAAGACTTGGACAACAACATACCATATTTCGAGGGAATTTCTGGGACCACAACATCCATAAACATGCTTTTTGTTGGAATCTAAACTAGAGTGATACATAAGTCTTTGATCAAACTGATACATTTGACTTTGCTTGAGTCAAAATAATGTAAATCCTTATAAGGTCTGGTGACCTCGAGTCCCAACTTTTCCATCACTGCTTTAGGCATCAGGTTATGGGAAGCACCCGAATCTAACATAACATTATGCAGAATTAGGTCGTGTATATTAAGGCTGATGTAAAAAGGAGCAACAACGCCATTGTCAGTTTGACCATCGACTTCAAGGCCAAACAGGAGTTTGGGTTGGTCATCTATAAGATTTACTATATATGAATGATTCGCTAATCCAACAGTTAAGGCCTTCATACCTATATCAAGTTCAATGCTCAACACTTTAATCACCTGTGAACGGTAAGCATCTTTGCTCATTAACTCAGAAAAGGGAATGGGAATTTTCACTTTGGCTAATTCCCCTTCGAGGATGAAAGGTGTAGGTTCTCTTCTTTGGCTCAACAATTCTGATTTGTCCACCACAATCTTCTGGCCAGAAGTATTTGGTGGGCTAATTGATGAAACCTCAGTCTATGATGATCTTTTCATAATAGTAAGGTTTCTTTTTTTTGGAACTTCAGCATTACCTTTCTCAGGGTTCTTCTCGGTAGAAGGGTCAGGGGCTTTCTTGGTTTCGACTATCTTCTTCGTTTCGGTCACCTTTTTTGGGGAAATTTCATCTGTCTTTTTACTTCACAAATTGTACTGTCGGTATACCTCCAAAATAGAATTTTCAAATGCTTGTTGTTCGGTATCTTCAACTTCTTCACTTACCTTTGTTTGAGAGAGAAGAAAAAGTTCTTGCTCTTCCTGGGTGAGGAAAATAGCTTCTTTATCATGAATGCCCATGAGGTTTATGTGAGTATCCTCCAGTTCTTCAATTACTTCTTCTCCTTCATCGGCATAATTTTTCTGTAGGGGCGGTCTGATTTGTTGATCAGGACCCCTCTGTTCTCTTTGATCTCTAGGATCTCTCTGCCTGATTTGAGGAGGATTCCTTCTGAAGTTAGAATTCCGAATTTGAGGAGCTAGTTGGTTTTCTCTAGGAGGGTTTCTTTCAGATATAGTGAGTCTCTCCCTCATCCTTTCCATTTCTCTAGCTAAGGAATCCAATTTGGCATCAGACGAAGATGTGGAAGGTTCTTCTTTAATCGTGACTCTCCTCTCTGTCCTCTATCATGCCCTTTTAGCCAACAGGTTAGCCTCCACACTTATTGCACTTTTCTGCATGTCTTCCAAGGTGGTGGAATTTCTTTCCCTTAATTGATATGACATATCAACGTCAAAACTGTCAGGGAATTTTATCAATGATAAACCTTGTGGGGGTTTAATATCGGCTGGAATTGCATTGTACAGATTATTGAAGCAAATGTAGTAATCTTGAACGATCTCACCTTGATTTCTTCTGATGTTTTCGTATTCTGACAAGATTTGGAGAGGATTTTTCTTTACCTCCCATTTGTCTAGAAAGATTCTTTGAAACGTTGTAAGGTCGAGCACTGAGGCAACACATAAAACCTTGTACCATTTCTTAATGTCACCGGTCAAACTCTGCACAAACAATCTCATTTGAACGTCAGCCTCATCTACTTCCAGCAGATCAAAATAGTCATTCATTTTATCGATATGTTGTTGTGCGCTCAAGGGCCCTGTTCCATCGAACTGTGGAAGTCTCATTTGATAATCCTGGGGCATAGCATGAAGAGGTGTGGCCAACACCAAGGGAGCATATATGGCTGCCATGATAGGTGGAGGGGGTGGGACGACAACCTGGATGATAGGTGTGGTAGTGACAGAAGACAAGGAGGAGGAGGGGCTTGCTGACATGGAGTGAGTGGTTTGAGGGATGGTGGTGAGAGATAGTATTTCAGGGGTTGAGGGTTGCAAGGTTTTTGGATCTAAAATGATTTCAGTCACAAAGCTATCATATTTTGTTCTAAATAGGATTTATTCAAAAATGGTGTCAAAGTTAAGATCTTGAATGGTAACAAGTTCCTCTGGAAGAGAAGGGGACCTCTGAAGGGGACTACAACTTCCTGAACCTTCTAAAATAGCCTTTTTTCTGAGCAACTGTTCTGGATTATCAGTTACTATTGCAAGTTCTGGGTGTGGGTGAGATCGAGTATAAGCTCTTTTGGGAGTCAGATTTATTTTTGGTTTATATATATATATATAGTTTTATGAGTCTAAAAATTAATATTTACAAGCTTTAACAACCTCTAAACATTATTGCTTTTTTAGATTTATGATTTGTTTAGAAACAGAGCTTTCTTTTAAGGAAAAGAAAATATGGGGTTGAAAAATCCTTCCCCAGTATGGTCGCCACTATGTTAGCGCTCTGTAAATTCCCAGAGGTTGTTAGGAAAGAAGAAATCTACAAGAGGTAACTTTATCCAACCACTTCGAAACTAGAATCTATCCCTACCAGCTTCAGAGAGGGATCTCTCTGTATGATTTAGATGTGTTTTGAATTTAAGATATTAGGCTAGTTAAATAAACAAGATTGAAAGGTTCGTTGTTTTTGTTGAGTTGGATGAAAGGGATTTATGCATCCATTGGGCTACGGGGTCTGTGTTATAGAGATCAAAATCTAACTAGAAAATAAAGATTCTTTTCACAAGGCATGATAATGCATTCGTTGGATTCTCTTAGCAGTAAAATGATGAGAAGCAAAAAAGATGAGAATATTAATTAAAGTAAAAAGCAGTTAATAATTTCTTTACTGTAACATTAGAAGATAAACATTAAGATCTTTCAAAGTCTGAAACATGGCATATGAAGATAAATCCTGCAACATGAGTTACTTTTAAAGATTTAGATTAGAAAACAATATGACAACTGAGAAAGAACACATTCAACATAGAAAAGGAAACATCACCAATGAATAACACGCGAGAATCCTGTGAAAACGCCTCTTTGTATTAATGGAAGATCTCTTGAAAAAGATTACAATCTTGTAGCTTGTAGGGCATAAAGATCAACCCTCAATACTTCAAAATGTGAAGTATTTATAATCAACATTACAAACGATCATGTCATTAAAGATCAGGATGTGGTAAATCTATTTTTATCTAACTAACTTAACAAACTAGAAAAATCTAGGAAACTGTTTGATGATGTGTCGAAACTTCATGTTGTTTTCTGGGTGAACCGTTGGTGAGGCCTATGCACAACCTCTTCTGATTGGATAGCTGACTGGGCTTGGATAGCTCATCGACTACTCGATCAGATTGCAAAGCTCTTCCCATTGAAGGTGACTGGGAATGCTAACTTTGAGCGATCTACGATATACTTCGTCCATCTCCATGTACTTGTCAAAAGTTGGCTTGGTGGTGAAGATGTACCGGATTTCATTATGTATGTTGATGTCCAACTGTAAAGTATACAGGAATGCCTTGCCAGTGATACTGCCTTGTATTCCTAAGAATTTTGAACTACCCTTAGCCACAGTGGCTAGTCTCTTTTTGTAATCGGGGAGCATCATCAATTTGTCATTTATCACTCTCACACCAGGAAGACCCTTCTTATGTAGAGCCTCGATCTTGCTGAAAAACCTTTACACTACGAGCTCCATAGCCTGAACCTTTTCTTCTAGCTGTAGCATTAGTCTTCTCTTGGTCAGGACTCTCTTGACCTCAAGGATGGTCTCTGTTCTATCTTTAATTCTCAAATATTCCAGCTCCTCTCTGGTTTTAGAATTCAGGAATTTGATGATTTCAGTAGCCTCTGTGGGCATCTCTCCCATTTCTTCTCTTATCCTCTCGATGGCTTGTTTGCTTCTTTTTACCAATTCATTTTTCTCAAACATAATTTGTATCATTGGCCATATTTCATTTATGGACTTGGTGATGTTTGTCCAGACACTTTCTTTTACTTTGGCCAGAGTTTTTCCTGCCACTGTTTGCTTCCGAGGATGTTGTAACTCTTGTTTGAGCTGGTCTGACACTTGTTTTTCCTTGGAGTAGCTGCTTTGGTAAGACGATTTGAGTTCCTGGAGCTTCTTAATCTCCTTTTTTAGCCTGCTAATCTCCGTTTCTTGTAGATTCATCTCCTCCATGAATTTAGCCAGTTCAACAGTCTTTTCCAGAGACGTCAGTGGAGTTTCCAATGGAATTTCTGCTAGGGACACTGTGCTCACTCCTGAGAGTGGAACTACACTCAATGGAATGACTTCCATGGGTTTTGACTGCTCTTTCTCTTTCACTAGTTTCTCCAGTTCAACTTCCATTTTCTTCAATTGTGCATTCTGCTCCATGATCAACTTAAGCATCTCATCTTTTTCTCCTTCTGTCTCCGCTATTTCCTTTGCCTGTGAGTCTATTGTTGGTGGCAGCTTCAATTGTTTCCTCAGAGACGCTATTTTGGAATTTTTCTTCTTGATCATCTCCTCGACTGCTTTCACATTCGAGGGATCATATCCGATCTTGAGGACCATCTCTTCCAACATCTTAATCCTATTATCCTTGGCAAAGGATGATATTTTTTCCAACTTCAGCTGAGTCTGGACATTGTTCAGAGATACCTGTAGCTTGGATGCAGTGGTGGAAGAATTGGTCAATGTGGAGAACACCATTTCTCCAGTCTGCCTGTGCAGATCCATTTGATCAGATGGATGCACATCTTTAGTCTGGAATTCAAAGGTTGCCCTTTTTTAATCAGTGATTACCTTTGGGTCTGGCACCTTTGCTTGGAGAAATTCCATGTGCATTCTACCCTTCTCAGTTTCGAATGCCGATAGCAGTCTGTGTTGTGCAGTCGATGTTTGCTTCCAGAACTGAGCATATGTGATGTTGGTCAGCGTCTGATTCTTTTTCTTGATAAAATTGTATTTCTCAAAGATACTCAGCTTCGGTCCTACTTTGCCTGGTTGGTTGACTAGTGGAGTATCTGTAGGCTTCTTTGGAAATACTGAGGTTATGATCTGCTTGCTACTTGTACTAAGGAGTGACCGATCCACCTCCATAATTGTAGTGGATGGAATTGCCTTTTCGCCAGCTGTGTCAGGTGCCTGAGTGGTTTTTGGCCTCTTTGTGTGCAATTGGAACCCTTCAAATGGTACTTCAGTGATAGAAGGCAAAGTGTCCTTCCTGGGCTTTTTCTCCTTTGGAACTTGTGGTGTAGTCATCTGTGAAACAGTGACCGAAGGGTCCTGTTGTTCTGTTTCAACCAGAGTGTTTGGCTCCCATTCTGTCTAGTTTTCAAACTTCTCTACCTCAGGCCTAGATATGTGAACATATGGGATATTCTTATTTTTTATCCTCATCTCGGAAATTATCCTGCACGGATCATAGTGCCACGTGAAACTAACAAAAAACTTCATTTCTTTTAGCAGTCTGTCTGATACCTTCCCGGCGCCTCGACTATTGCAGATGAAAGACCCAATCTGCCCTTTGATTCTAAGCTACTACTTCTTCTTCAAAGACACAAAATGTATGTTGCCTGAGTTTATCATCTACCTTATGTATTCCAGGGAAAAAATTATAACAGGTAAGTACCTGGGCAATTTATATGGGGCCAACTCACACCCATAGACTCTGATCTCAGTATGATTTTGGTATAGGTACCAATCACCAGCCTTTGTAAGGTCCGAGAGATGTAGAATCCTTTGAATTTCCTCATTAATTCTGGGTTCGAGTCTGTCGTTGAGCATACTCACCACTTGGTGGTATAACTGCTCGATGAACTACTTGAAACTGAATTCTGTGGAGTTATGATTGAGCAGAGAAGTCCATGTTGTTACTGCCTGTGGTCTACCATCTTCGTCCATCTTCTGCATAGAAAAAGAAAATTTGTCCGCATGGAAGAAAACAAACAGGTATGCCAGTATTGAAGAATACCATAACATGCCTTCTATGGCGAAATTTATGAATTGTTCGTGAATGTTGTCTGCTAGGAACATGCTGAAGTCGAACTATGTAGTGGGTTTCTCATCGGTGGAGAAAATGGACAGAAATCCCAAAATGGGTTCATCCACCCATTGATCTGAAAAATATCCAAGCAAGGCACAAAGTGACATGATGACCTGGTTTCCTTTTATTGAGAACAAAGAGGAAGGATAAGGGGGGTTTGTAGTGGGGAGCTGAGTGGAATGTGGGAGAAAAAGCTCAAAAATCTGAGCTCTTTGGGGGAATGACAACTTCTGGTAGAGTTCTGTGATGATTTCGAGGCTGAAGGGTGAGGCGGATTCGGCTCTAGATATCTGCATCATCTGGTCAATGGTTTCTGGTGTGACGAGGAAAAGAATTTCCCCGAATGAGGACACAATGGCTCTTTGTTCAGGGATATAATGGGCTTGGCACTTGAGGGAAAATTCTAGGAATTGGTGATTGGACTCCCAGAGCCCAATTTCATTGCTCTGGTCAAGGAAAACTTCTTTGATCCATGACTATAAGTCCACAAAGTTGAAATCACATCTGTTCTCTGCGATTAAATGGTCTTTGTCGCCCAGAGGAATCCTGTCGAGGTCAACAAGAGGTGGGAGAAAAGGATTCTCCTCACCTTTTGTTCTCTTTGATTTTGGTGCCATCACTGTAACAACACCTACAAATAAAACAAAAGGTTAGCGGGGACGACTGTAGATGTGGGCGACTGACTGTAATGGAGAGGAAAATGAGGAAAATTCTCCGGTGCGACGACTGGGTAAATGGTGAGGGAATGATGGGTGAGGGTAGTTTTGAGCAAATGGATACCCGTTGGGCGCGTGAGACAGTTCAACAGGTTAACGGATAAGTTAGCCAGTAATAAATGGCCAACGGGTCATTTAAAACGTGAGATGGCAGGTGACAATGACTAAAGTATATGGCTGAGTGATGTGGCGGGTATTTATTGGGGTAAAAGACTGTGGCAAAGGGACTTGCCATGGGTGAATGAGGGAGAAATAATGACAGAGTTATGGGATGTAAATCTTTAAGAAAAAGGTGGATAATGACGTCCTGAGATGACGAGTTATGTCAGACAGTAATAGGCGGTGGGATTCAGAACCAATGGATTCATGCCACATATAGATAGGGGGCCCACTAGAGAAAAATTTCATTCCAGACCCCCCCCACCATTAAAGGAAGATCAGCCGAGGGGGTCCAAAAAAAACCATGATCCGTTGATTTGCGTGCTTCCTTCTCAACCACAGATCTGTGCATGATCTTTAAAACACATTTTAGACCCCCCCCCACCCTCCATTAAAAGCAGAATGGACGGGGGGGTCCAGAATCCAATATAAACCGTAGATCTAGATGCTGAAGCCTGAGCCGTCCAGATGTGCGCATATATTATTTCTAATTCTGGACCCCCCCCCACCGTTAATGGTAGAATGGTCGGGGGGGTCCAGAAAGACTTGTCCACTGTAGATCTGGGCACGGACATCTGAGTCGTTCATACATGAGTTGTGCATAATTGTGAGCGCGAAGGCATATGTGCCCAGAAAAACTTAGGATAAGTGCATATTGTGGGTTTTTCCCGAGCTTTTCCATGTTTCTATCACCAAGGGGTTAGACATCAAACCTTTTAAACCTCAAAGACATGGTTCAACACTGATCATCGAGCTGGTTTTATTGAAATAAAGCAAACTACCCTATGTTCTAACCTAATTACCTATGACAATTAGCCCAGATTAAACTGTTGGACTAAGAAATTACTCTATCTTGGGGCTATCTGACCAACATTAGGCAGTCTGGTCAGATTTATTCACTAACTAACCTAGATCAGTTGGCTAAGATTAAACAGTTTAGCCAAGCTTATTCACTACTCCTATCAACATCAATTTAAAATAACTTGGCCATGCTTGAAAGGTATGGACCAAGTCATTGTTATTGCATGGGGCTCTATTGAATTTCTTTTATGCCCTCTTGTTTTCTTTTCTTTTTCTTTTTCTTTTTTTCAAATTATTTGCAGAATGAAAAATCATTTGACAAACAAAAACACTAAAGAGATAACATTTTCAATCACCAGTTGATCCTATAAATTATAGGGTTATAACACCCCTGTTGGTACCCCTTCAAGTGGTAGCACATTAGACAACACCTGTGTACGGATCGACCTAGATTTCTTGAAGCCCTCTTTAGATAAACCGATCGGTCGCCTGACTGCTATAGTGCCACCGAGAACAACACTCGGGAAGATACTCTTTGGTACCTGGGTAGTCGGGTAGTACGGCTAAGGGTACAGTCTATCCTCCTTAGTTAGTGCCCTGAGATATTGGGTTGATTACTACTGCTGGACCCTGCATGTATATCAGAGAGCTATAGCACAAGGAAAACCCTTTACTGTAGAACCCTTGAAKMCCTAACCTTTGGGGGACAGGAACATAAACAAATTAAAATAGACAAGATCTATTGCCGCACAACTGTGTTCGGGTTGCCAAGTAAATACACATTTCTTTCTGGTTAATAATTTGGGGATTTCATCGCTGCAGTATTCTTTAGACCAAAGTATAACTCCGTACGTGTAAAAATAAAAATAAAAAATAAAAAATAAAGAAAACAAGTCTGGAAWTTTTTTCACCATTATTTGAGAYCTATTCCATTGGATTCATCTCCTCTCCCTTATCACATTCATCCATATCATTTTTCGASAAAATTTTTGACCCCGCCCGCCCCTTTTCAGTTCACCCATCCTCATGGCCCATACCCATAGCCAAGACCTGGAAGCTCGCTTCAACACCTTGCAATTTGGTTTCCTCGAGACCCAAAAAGAAGTGAAACAACTCAGTGCTATTGTTGCCTCCATCGATTCATCCATCAATACAACCATAAATACAACCATGCAGTCCTCAATGGAGGAAGTCAAACAAGAACTGACCACCTAGCTTGAATCTGTCTTTGCATCACTCTGCACCAAACTGAAGACCCCTACAGATGACCCTTTCTCTGATGCACCTCCAAAGACTGAAGGTGAACATTCCTCCTGTTGGAGCCGCCTTTGTTTTTTTTTAGCTCATCTCGAATTTCATGTCTTAATGCTCGAAATCAAAAGATGGTTTTCGTATTTTCCATCTGTGGTTTCAAAATCTCTGAAGTCTTATCATGCGAGCGACGATAGTTATCGTACTCTCGAGGAGAGTTCTACTTTTCGTCAAATATTTTCCCCCCTTTGTTTCTACCTCGGGATTTCGTATGTCGAATGCTATAGATCACATAGTTCACAAGTCCCGAACAACGAAACGATGAAATCGTTTTAAAATTTTACCCAAGTTAGTAACGAGAGTAAAATTTCCCTAAATTACGGTTAAGCATCATCGGGGTTTCGCATCTCGGCGTTTACTAAATTCAAAAGTCTTACTACCGTAACCTCGATAGCTGAAACCACAAATTTCTTGTTTTAGTAACCCACGTTAAGGTTAAAGGTAAAAGCTTAGTCGTGGTTAAGTTCTGTCGAAAATTCGCAACTCGACGTATTTTCTTTTAAAAAGCTACACTGTCAAAACCCCGAGTTGTGAAGTCACGATAAATATATGAACATAATTAATTAAACCTTTAATCCGATTTTATCCTCCCTTTTAATTAAAACATACCATCGCGATCTCGCGGTTTCGCAACTTGGCATACAAACTTCCCGGAAGCTATACCTTCGAAGCTTCGAGTCACGAAATTGTGATATAAATAATCACATAATTAATTAAGCGCCTAATCACAATTACATTTTTATTGACCAAAGTCAATCATCGCAAGTTCGGGTGTTAGAGGTTCAAAGGGTTAAAGCAAAGATTCTTGATGCAGCGAGTACCGAAAGATTAATTAACTTTGGTAAAACCTGATTAATTGAACTAAGCCAGTATTTCCCGTGATTTGATGTGTGCATAGTTTACGAGGTAGTCTTAATTCTTCCTTATGCCAACTGACATTTCGAACCGCCAAAATTTATGGCATTAATTAGAAACAAGGTGAATCGACGAGTAAAGATTGGGTTTTTATTGCTAAATTTATATTTAAGCGTGATTTGACCGATCTGTTCTTAAAAAGTATTGAGTTTTTAAATATATAGAGCTTTTATTCGTTATAACAATTCATTTCTATATTATGCAGATCACACTTTTCTAAGTGAACTAATTTCTGTATGTATACATATTTTTATCGCAGAAGAACTAAAGAAGGATCTCTCTTCATGGCCCCGCGAAAAGCATCTAAAGCCAACATTGAGGTTTCAAGACAAGGTTCAGACAACGTCGCTGATACTTCACCTCGAAGTGTCGACTCTGTCTCGAACTGGTCGTTTGTTTCTGATGTTCTACAGGCCGAATTAGTGGATTATTCTGATGATTCCAGTGACAATGAAAAAGACGACATAACCACCAAATATAAGATTGTCGTTCAATCGGGAATGCATAAAGTAGCGTCCAGGCCACAATTGATCCCTTACTATGATATGGTCCAGTGGGAATTAGACCATGTGGACATACCAACCAAAACCATCATCAATGAGCAGAAGGTCACCATTGGGACTTTCAGACCCAAACAACTGCAAGCTATGTACAAGTTTCCCACCATGTCCGACCTTACATATGATGCCAAATTCTTGGAGAATTTCAAACAGAAGGAATGTGTGCAGTATGACAAGACTATGTCCAGCCTAATCAGAGATTGGGTTTCTCACCCTGCAAAGTTCAGGGCAGACAGTAATGGTATATATTCAATAGCTTCCTTGGAACCACAGTTCAAGTATATAGCTATGATGACCTGCAGATTATACGGAAGAGAGGACACCTCACATTTCTTTCTTCAATGGGTTCCTCTAATACATCAAGTCGCCGAATGTTGTTCCTTCAACTGGGCAAAAATGTTGTCTGATAGCCTGACCAATTGAGTTACAGAATATCGGGCGCAGAAAGAGAGGAGAAAGATTTCTTCATTTTTTATGTCTGCATACATTATGGATGCCATGTGCTTTCTAACACCCTTTCCCTTAATGATCTAGAGTTGGACTCCAACAGAGGCTGAGCCCATCCACGTCTATCATTCAAAATTGTGGGAAAAAAAAGAGGCATATTTCGTATATGAAATCTTTAACTGGGTAATGGTACCGCTGCATGTCACTATTTTCGGCTACCCGCCACCCAGGATATCGGACAATATAGTGATGAATTTGAGCAGTATAGCTGACTGGTATGTAGAAGCCGAATTCTCATATCTCAAAGTTTTTGGGGCTTCTATTCCCCCGCATGCATTGCCATTATTCATCCCCGACAAGTTGGCTTGTCGTGAGGTTGCTAGACAAACAGTAATCGGTGGCATAAGCAAGGAGCTTAAGGGATATTCAAAGAAGGTATGGCCACCTTTTCCTGTTCATTTAAATTCATATTCTTTGTTAGATTTTGGGCATGCTAAAGTTGAGGCAGCAGCCCTGGAAGACCTAAAATTGGTTCTTATTGAATTCAAAAAGCACGATCCGCAAAGGGTCATAAGTAATCATTTGGCCAGTTGCAAACTCAAGAGATTCGAACACGAAAATTCACCCTCAGATGACATTTTCTGAGGCGCAATATCTTATGCCGAGATTTTAGCTCAGATACAAACCCTGGCACCTGAAGAGAGGGCCGATGTTCTGAAATTCCAAGAACATCGACGAAGTTGTCTTCCCGCAGTATTATGGGGTGAGAATCTGAGTACAGCGGAGGTGAAACAAAAAGATGTTGAAGGCTCCAAAGATGCGACACCCAGTCAAGAAAAACACCAGGACGGGGAAGAGCAAACTAAGAGTCCGAAAGCAGAGATAAAGACTCCCGACCCGCCGAAAAAGCAGACTTCGGTTACTACTTCGGGGCAATTAGCCAAGCAAATCGGAGACCCCATCGCATCCATTACTACCTTGTAGTCAACTCAGGGAAATATTGACGCAGGGTGGATTTTAAATGAAGAATTGAGGCCTATAAGGGTGGAAGAGCTCCCTCCAAATGAGTTCTTCTTTGATAAGAAGAGAAAGGCTATGGTAAAGAGAGAATTCTATCAAGAAGGGGAATCGACAGCCAAGAAATAAAAAGTATTGACTGATGGGAAAGACAAGAAGAATGAACAGTTCGCGACAGAAATAGCTGGGACATTAGGGGCATATGCCACAGCGAATCAATTTTCAGTCGAGGTTTAGAAAAACCAGCTGAAATGAAAAAATAGCCTCATCAAAACCCTAGAAGCCAGACTAGCCACAACAGAGGAGGTTGCCAAGGACCAGGCAAGTGTAGGGATATAACAAGCAAGGTTGGCCGATAAAAGTGAGATAGAGCTTCTCAAGACTAAGCTCGAACAAGCAGAGCTGGTGGTTCAGAATGGTCAGATACAAGCGGGCTAGCAAAAAGACTTGATCGAATAGCTATAGGCTAGAGTGGAAATCACCGAAAGCAAAGTTATAAATATCGGTATGTTCCAGTCCTAGGCGATGGAGATTTGAAGCAGAGTTTCTACGGCCCAATGAAATTTACTCACCAAGGTAGAGGTGATTCGGGACAACTGCCTACTTGTTAATCAAGTTTTGGAAAATTTATGTGTGAGAGAAAGAGAAGCTGGAGCAACACGGGTCGCTTTTCAAGAGGCTGTGATAGCTACAAACAATAGGGAATCGGGAAGTACTCCCAGGTTTCCCATTTCGGAGCAGACCAGAGGAAATATTTTATTAAAAGAATGGGAGCACAGTTTCTCAGAAGGTAAGTTGCAAGCTAAGAGGGTAACAAAATCTTTAGAAGATGCTTTTGGTGCTATAGATGGTAATCTGTTAGGCATTGATAGCGAAGGTAATGCCGAGGCATTAATTCAAATGAATATAGCGAAAATATCACTTGATTTAAATGAAAAAGAGGAAAGAGATTCGACCGAGATCTCACAAGTAACTATGGCAGACATAGTTCAAATAGATAAATGTATGATTAAACCAAGTGTGCAATTGTGCGCTATCGACATCATAGACAGACAGATGGAAGAACAGTCAAGGCTGATACCTCGACTGGTGGAAAGATGTGTCACTTGTACCGAGCATGCGTGAGGACAAGCTTCTGGCACCAAATAACAATAGAGATGAAGAAATGGAATGATTGCTCTCCTCCTTGTCATAACTGAAAATTTTGCAACGATTGAGATTCCATCTTATCTAAAACTATATAAATATACCATAGAAAGAAAGAACCAAGGCTGTACCTTTTTGTGTCGATTGTAATAGAGGTTTTCCATTTTGAGAGTTAATATAAAGCAAATCCGAAGATTCTCAATTCCGTCACGACTGTGTTATGAGTTTGTTTCCTTGTATCTCATATTTCGTTTCATTTCATATTTGTATCTGATGAATGCTTCGCTATAATTTAGTACAACCTCTACTATAGTGAATAAATTTTGGTTTTTTATATTGTTTACTGTTTTTCCTCTGTACCAGCTATCAACAGGTATAAGACTAGTCAACACTTTCAGAATTCTATATATATTTTATGCTTCATCAGGTTATTTCTTTACATTTTTCTTCTTCTGTTTATATGTGAGATTCTCCCTTGATAGGAGCCTTACTCAATAGACAACTTAATGTTTTCTCCCACCTGATACATTTTTACTAAAGTATAACTCAGTTACGGGAAAGGGCCTTTGGTTTGCACCCCTTTTTCACTCTTGAAACTGTAAACTCTCTTTTATACGACCGAATTGAGACAACACTTAATTTCCCCCTGAGGTTTTCTTATTTTATTATTCCTCCATGACCGTCCCTGTATCAAGACAGCCTACTATCGAACCCGGACTATCCGATCAAACACATATTGCCTTAAACCTTTTCGATACTATTCTTAAAACAACCACTACCTAGGTTGAACTCGAACGTTCATGGGTAGCGATTGAATGGGATATAAACATCCAGGAACAGTTGGAAGCTAGACAATGCCAACATAGAAATCATCCCTAGTTTCCCTTGCCGAAGGTTGACGTTTCTTCCTTCTCTACCCTTTACTCACTTTCGGATGCCTAAACACTGTACTTCTAAGCCTTAAGTACAGACTCTGGAACAACACCTCCCATTCCCATACCTTTCATCCCCATCACTTTCAACGTGACCTACGCCTTCTGTGGGTGGATGTGACCAAATTTGATGGCTCGAACCCCACCGGTTGGGTCACCCAAATGGAACATTATTTCTCTTTATACGACATTACAGATGACTTGGCCAAACTCCGATATGGTGTTCTCCATCTAGATCAAGAACATTGGCAATGGTGGCAATGGAGAAAAACTTCCCATCAAGGGTATATTGCTTGGACCAAATTTGTGACTGAGCTTTATGAATGCTTTATCAGTGGCCTCAAGGAGGAGATTCGGGCCCATGTCCTCATGGATCGAACTTCGAGTTGGGTGGAGTCTACTAAAAAAGATAAAGAAGCACAACAGGTTGTATCCTCTCAAAATTGTAAACCCTCCTTTATCCCTTGCCCTAAACCCATAAATCACACTACTTCCTCTACCCCATTAAAGATCCAAAAATTGACCAGGGCTGAAATGGTTGAACGCCAACTCAAAGGCCTTTGTTATAATTGTGATGACAAATATTTCCTGGGCCACCAGTGTAAGGAACAAAATCTTTTTATGGCCATCTCTGAGGATATTTCGGAAGAGGACGTTGAAACTCCCCTTGTGCCTGAGTCACCTGAAATCACTGACATAACCCCTCCCTCAGACCCTCCCGAAGTGGAACCGATCATTTCCCTCAATTCTCTCACTAGCTTCTCCACCCCCTAAACCCTCAAGTTAATCAGTTACATCAAGAATTGGAAGTTCATCATTCTGGTTGATAGTGGAAGCACCCATAATTTTATTCATCGCCACATTGCCCAAGAAACTCATTGCTACATCCATGCCATCAACAATTTCCAAATCATGATTTCCAATGGTGGTTCCATGAAATGTGGAGGGCATTGTGAAAATGCGAGTCTCCAAATTGGTGACTACCACCTAAAATCCCATATGTTTTCTATCGACATGGGCGGTTGTGACATTGTGTTGGGTGCAGACTGGCTAAGGAATTTGAGTCCCATTCTCATGGATTTTAAGGCATTAACCATGCAATTCGACTAGGAAGGCCACAAATATAAATTCCAAGGCATCACTGTTGGTTCACCTGAGGTCATTAGTTCCCATCACATGGAAAAGCTGCTCAAAAAAGGTCATTATGGTGTCATTGCCCAATTCCATGCCATACAAGCAACAGAGACACCCCTGGTGATGGAAGACCTCCAAGCCCTCCTTTCTAAACACCAAATGGTATTTTCCACTCCCCAAGGACTCCCTCCTTCCCGCGGTGTTCATGATCATTCCATTCCCCTTGTACCCGGAAGCCTTCCTCCCAATATTCGTCCGTATTGCCACCCCTTTAAAAAAAAAAATGAAATTGAGAAAATGGTCTAGGAACTTCTTACTGTAGGCATTATCCACCGTAGTATGAGCCCTTACTCTTCTCCTATAGTCATGGTCTTGAAGAGAGAAGGTTCTTGGAGAATGTGTCCTGACTTCCATGCCCTCAAAAAACTGACCATTAAAGACAAATTTCTCATTCCTGTCATTGATGACCTCCTCGATGAATTGAGTGGCGCACAATTCTTTACTAAACTTCATCTTCACTTGGGATATCACCAGATACATATGAAGGAGGTAGACATTCCCAAGACGGCCTTTCAAACTCATGAGGGCCACTATGAGTTTTTGGTCATGCCCTTTGGCTTGTGTACTGCCCCCTCCACCTTCCAAAGCCTCATGAATCATGTCTTCCATCCTTTTCTCGATAATTGTGTATTAGTTTTCTTTTATGATATCCTAATATATATAAAAACCTGGACATACCATCTTACTCATGTGGATCGAGTTCTCCATCTACTCTCTCAGCACAAAATTTTCCTGAAATAGTCTAAATGTGTTTTTGGTGCCTCTGAAGTAAAATACTTGGGTCATTTGGTTGGCAATGATGGTGTTAGGGTGGGTCCAAAAAAGATTGAAGCTATGCAAGACTGGTCGAACCCAAAGACTCTCAAAAGCTTGCATGGATTTCTGGGATTAATAAGGTATTATCACAAGTTTGTTAAGAATTATGGCAAGATTGCAGCACCTCTCATGGCTCTCCTCAAAAAGAACTCTTTCACTTGGACTCCAGGTGCTTCTCAAGCTTTTCAAACCTTGAAGACGACCATGTGAACCACTCTGGTTCTATCCCTTCCTGATTTCAGAAAGACCTTTATGTTGGAATGTGATGCCTCAGAGAAAGGAATCATTGTTGTCCTTATGCAAGAGGGTCGACCTTTGGCCTTCACTAGTAGGAAACTATCTGAAAGGAATCTGGGCAAACCCATCTATGAAAAGGAAATGTTGGCTATTCTGCATGCCATTTATTTGTTGTGCCCTTATCTCTTGGGGCAACGTCTCCAAATTAAGATAGACCATCAAAGCCTCAAGTACTTTCTGGAACAAAGCATTTCCTCCCCAGAGAAACAAAAATGGGTGACTAAGCTCTTTGGATATGATTATGAGATCATTTACAAGAAGGGAAAAGACAATGTGGTGGCAGATGCACTGTCCCGAAAATATGAAGAAGGATCCCTTTTTTCTCTCTCCTTCATTGTACCAGATTGGCTCCTACAAGATCTCAAAAGTTCGCATCTGATCCAGCAATTGCAGACCAATGCTCCAGCTCCCCCAAGGTACTCTTGGCTCCAGGATGAGCTTCGATACAAAGGCCGTTTGTATTTAAGTAAACAATCAAAGCTTAAATCCACGGTACTTTCTGAGCTTCATGCTACACCCACAATGGGGCACTCTGGGTTCACCAAAACCTATGACAGGGTCAAACATTCTTTTTTATGGGATGGTATGAAACAGGACATCCATAATTTTGTTGCTGAATGTGAGGTGCGTCAACGCAACAAGGGAGAAACAGTCAAATCTTTGGGCACACTACAACCACTTCCGATTCCACCTGCTATTTGGAAGGATGTCTCTATGGACTTTATTACCGGCTTACCCAAATCAGGAAATAAATCAGTCATAATGGTGGTT
>ML845238.1:0-14852 GCA_009831015.1 Picea engelmannii
TGATGTTCATTTACTGCACATTGCTTCCATCCTCCACTCCAGTCAATTTCGTAGTACACGACAGCCAGCCAAAACAATACCATTAATCCCATACCATTAATTCCATGCATCGAAACTTTCACATATCGCTTGCCAATTGTGCCACCCCAATCCATATTAACCATTGCCAAAACCATACTATAACATATATCAAATGTGCCCAATATAACTCAAACATAATTCGTATAGCCACTAACATTGCTATTTAGGACTAACACTAATTCCTTTTTATTTCATTTTCACATAGTATAGCATAGTATAGTATAGTTCCCTTTCTTGGATTTTTTTTTTCATAAGTTCCTTTCCATTGCTCTTGTTTCTTGTTGTTACTAACATGTGTCTTGTGCAGGTGTAACAACTAATGAATCATGGCGACAATAGATAATGTAATAAAAGGAAATATAAGCCATTCATAACATGGAATTTAGAGCTTAGAATAATGAAATCAGCACATAAAATGCATTATCCATCTGCCATTATGTCACAAACAAAACCAATACTCCATCATCAATCATGTAGAACCTTGTAAGAAACATCTAAACAACAACATAAATTGTGTGATAAGACTATCTTGAGCCTCCAGTCTACAAGGGGGTCCCACCTACTAGTAGTATATATCATTAGCATAGTTTAAATAATAGGCTTTAGCAATACTTTGCAGGCAAAATCCTCGTTGCAATTTTAATCATCAACAAAATGGCGACTCCATAAGGAAATATGTTTCCAACAAATTAAGAACTCGGAACTTATGGTTTCGCAGACTAAGAACAATGGATCAAGAAGGTATAACCGGAATGATTATGCAACAGGGGGAAGTGAGCGGATTTAATGGAAAAATGATCGGGAATTTGGGAATAACTCATGAAAAATGTTAAGTATGAGGGGGTTTATCCCTGTATGCATAATCATTTGACCAAAATTTTCTCTTGACTTCAAGGAGAAAAATTTATGGACTTGCTCTTTTAATTCTCAAATGGATGAAGAAATGGAAAGTAGAAGCGGGAGATAACCAATTTCTTTATAAGACAACAGTGAAAGCAGATAACAAATTCAATTATGCTTTTAGGGGGAACATCGTAAAAGTGGTGTAAGCTTGATTGTTATTGACTAACAATACCTTGCAGGAGTGTTAGTGTGACATAACTGATCCAACATCTTATTCTTGACCAAAATTTAAACTAAAAGATGAAAAGCAATAAAATTCATGATAGAAATGGGAATGAAAAATTTAAAACAATAGAAATAAAATGACAAAATTGCAAAAGAAGTAGGAAATTATTAAAAGGAAAGCATAATTTAAACTACTGTAAAAATAGAATTGAAAAGTAGTGGTAAAAAAGAAAATAGAACTAGACTACTACTATACAGAAAATCCAAACAACGTTAAAACTTTTCAAGTTGGTTCCATGTAGTGTTTTAAGTGAGAATCGTGAGTGTTGTAGGAAAACAATCGTTCCTATAAATCTTTTAGAATGTAAGAGTTAGTACCCAGGACAAAAATGATCTTGAAAGGACCCAGCCATAATTTTTGAAATTTTGAGTCTCTTCCCCTATCATCATGAGTTGAATCCCACAGCAGTGCCTTTTCATTGACTTTAAACTTGACAGTTTTGACACTCTTGTTGAAATACTTCTTAACAGTCTGTTGTCTCCTTTTTATATTATCCAAGGAAAACATCCTTTGCTCCTCTAAATCTAGGAGTGCATTTATCCTTTGTGAAACATCAAAAGAATTTAATTATTTGATCTATATCATTAATCTTAAGGAAGGAAGTTCTAGCTCAGTAGGTAGGATGGATTCTTGACCATAAACAAGTTGGAAAGGAGTGTAACCAGTGCTTACCTTGGCAATAGTTTGATCTGCCCAAAGGGCGTAAGTGAGGAGAGTGTGTCATTGACGAGGCTTATCTTCGATGAGCCTTTTGACAATTCTCACCAAATTCTTGTTGGTAGACTCATCCTACCCATTCCCTCGGGGATAATAAGCTGATGAGGTGAAATGTTTAACCCCAACTTGGCTAAAAATTGGGTCATCTTAGCAGAAATGAAAGCAGGACCATTGTCTGTAATAATTTCCAATGGAAGACCAAATCTGGAAAATATGTTATTTTTAAGGAAAGAAATCACCTGATCATCCATCGAGTGCTTGAGTAGGACAGCTTCAGCCCACTTCGTAAAATATTATGTGGCTGTCAAAATAAAAACTTGTACTGCTGAAGATGGAGGATTTATAGGACCAATAAAATCCAATCCCCACTTTGAAAAAGGAAAGTCTGGGAAGATAGGTTGTAGTGGCATGGATGAAAGGCGTGCTTTCCCAACAAATTTTTGGCACTTGTCACAAGATCTCAAAAAAATATAAGAGTCATAAAAGATTGAAGGCCAATAGTATCCTTTTCTAATAATCTTGAAAGCAGTGGTTTTAGCAGAAAAATGACCTCCTACATGAATGACAAAATTTGATGAACCATGAGTTTCTTGCAATAGTTTATGTGCATCTTCATCGTTTACACAGCGAAGCAACACACCATCAGCAGATCTTCGAAACAAGAAGTCTCCTATAATGACGTATCTTATGGATTCAAGACAAAGTCTTCTTCTTTGATGAGTGTCTAAGTTGTCTGGACATATTTGGTTTTGTAAGTAGTAAACTAAATTCTTATACCAAGGATGTTCAGAGACAGGAAGAATATGATTATCAATGTAGAAAGTTTTGATAGGGAACTATCATGTTCATCAATTTCTTCATTATTTTCAGCATATTGAGAAAAGTGAAGGGATAAGTCATGTCCCTTGATAGTGGTAGAAGTCACGATATTTAAATCATGCTCCTGGATCTTGGAAATCCAATGTGCAAGCTTCCCTGAAAGATAAGTCTATGAGAGAAAAAACTTGATAGCAAGTAAAGGGACTTTTACCAATGTATTCTTACCTAAGATGAAGTAGTGAAACTTTTCAACAAATTTAACCAGAGAGAAACCATGTTTCTCAATAAAAGAATATTTAAATTCATCATCAGACAAACTTTGACTCATGTAAGCCACTAGTTTTTCATTACCTTGATTATCACTTTGCATTAGGATAGCAAAAATTGCTTCCTCGGTGGCATTAGTATATATCGTGAATTCCTTCTCAAAATCCGGCTTCACCAGAACCGGTGCATAACTGATTGCTTTCTTGATCCCTACAAAATCATTTTCGACATCATTTGTCCAAGAAAAAGAATAGCCTTGATTAAGAATATTATGAATTGGTTTGACCATCACAGCAAAATCTGGAACAAACCTATGGACGAAATTAATAACACCCATAAAATCTTGAACCTCCTTCTTGGAAGTGGGAGCAGGTAGATTAAGGATAGCAACAATCCTTTCAGGATCAATGCTTATTCCGAAATCAGAGACAATGTGTCCAAGGAGTTTACCCTTGGTAATGCCGAAAATGGACTTAGAAGGATTTAGAGAGATGCCAAATTTCCTACATCTCATGAGAACTCTTTTCAGATGACCAAAATGATCTGATCGGTTTTTAGAGTACACAGTTAAGTCATCAAGGTAGATCTGAATGATCTTGTTGATCAAATTGTTGAAATTTATTTGCATAGCTCTTTGAAAAGTGGCACCTGCATTAGATAAGTAAAAAGGCATACATTCATAAGCAAAGGTACCCCAATGAGTAATAAAGGTGTTTTTATATTTATCTACCCTTTTTACCTTGATTTGATTGTAACCGAAAAAACCATCAAGTAAGGACATCATTTGTGAACTTGCAACTTGCTGCAAAATCGTTTCCATGTTAGGGAGAGGAAAGTGATCTTTTATACTAGCCCGATTTAATGCATGAAAATAAACGCATAATCTGATATGACCGGTTGTTTTTTGAATAGGAACCAAATTGGAAACCCATTCAGAATATTTGACCAGAAAGATGATTCCAGCTTTCAAGAGTTTTTCCAACTCCTTTCGAACATTTGCTTCCAGTGCAGGGTTGATAGGTCTTTGTTTTTTCCTAACTAGTTTTATGCCTTCCTTTATGGGAATGGCATGTTGTATAAGATCAGTATCAAAACCACGAAGATCCTCATAAGACCAAGCAAAAACATCTTGAAATTCACCAAGCAGCTTGGCAAACTTTATTTTCTCTTCATCAGAACATTGGGCACCTATTTTAACATTCTTTGGAGACTCGGGTGTCCCAATGTTCAAGGAGATGGTTTCACCCACCTTTCTTTTCCACTCCTCTTCTTTATGTTTCTCTTTATTTCCTACATCACTCAATGAAAATGAACTCTCTAGAGGAGTCAAGCCCTTAGGAATCTTGTTATCTTCTATGGATATAATTTCCTTGGGCTTATAAGGTTCATTTTGAATGAAAGAACATATGCTCTCATCTCTAGGGAAGACCTTCCAGGATTTTATATTGTCAGGGATATGTGGACGATATAGAGATTGAAAAGTACAATCAGGTCTATGTGGCAGAATTTGTTGATTAGGAGAGGATGCAAAAACAAATAATCGATCAACCATTGAGTTCAATTCCCTCTTAACATGAGTAATGTTGAAAGATAATAGGTTTGAGATAAGTGCCCAAACAATTTGGCTATATCGTTTCATCAACTTGTTGCTAGGAGAGTATATCTTACGTACAAGGTTCACAACAAGCTTGAAATCTCTAAAAACTGTAAGGTGACCACAACCTAGATTATAGGCATTTTCAATGCCTAATAATAAAGCTTTGAATTCAGTGAAATTGTTTTTGCAAGCAAACTCCAACCTATAAGAAAAGTTATGAATTTTCCCCACAGGAGAGTACAATATTATGACAGCTCTGTTACCTTCACTAGAGCATGAACCATCAAATTGCATGTGCCACATACCATCATCTAAATCGATTTGTTCCAAGGGAATGTTATCCTCCTCGAAAAATATGGAATACGCCCCTAGGTCCTCTTTGATATAGTTCACATTAGGTTGTGGGAGACTGTCTATGTAAGGTGAAATCCTTCCCTCTCTAAGGACTATAATTTTTTTACCATTCTGAGGAATGGATAAGTGTGTCCCGTCGAGTGAGAGGTATCCACCCGTCAAAGCTTGCCAATCACTTCCTAACATGATTGAATAATTTCTTATTGGCATATCAATTACCTGAATACTAAGGGTTGTCCTTATTTCAGGGTGTGCGCACAAAACTAAGGTCACATCTTTAATCTCACCTTTGGTCGTTTGTTGTAGACTATTATAAGAGAGAATTCTTCTGACATTTTCATTTGTACAAGACAAGCCTATCTCTTCCATAATAATATTCAACATTACACTTGGGCCCAAACTGCCATCAATGAGGCAACAATGGGAAATATTATCCATAATCTTTACAGAAATATAAAAAGGGGTATTTTTTATAGGGTATCTAAATTTATGTACACCTACTTTTTTTACAGACGAATCCTCTTCATTTACCTCTTCAGAGAGGTTGGCTACAACAGAAGATTTTCCTTCCATGAATTGTTTTAGATGCCTCTGTTGTTCAGGGACGAAAACCATGTCCAGAAGGGTGGCATCTGCTTTGATGTTGGCCAACTGATTCAGAATATTGTATTTGGAAGAGGGGAGAGGAGAAGTAGTTCCTTGACTGTCAGGAACCTTAGGAACCTGAACAATAGCAACTGGTGAGGATGAGCTCGGGCTAGAAGAATTGCGGGGAGGATCATATTTTCCTTGGGGAGCGTAGGATTTGTTCCTAGTATTGATGATCATGACATCTTCTGGCTCTTCAAAATCTAAGAGAGCGATGGTAGTTTCTGGTCTTTTACCAAAGATCTTATCTCTGACACTCTTCCTTACCTCATATGTGGTTTCCTCGTGGTGTTCCTCGCAAAAGTTACACCAACTTCGAGGCATGATAGATTTAGGCTGAAAATTATTTTCAATTGGATTTCTAAAGGGGGGTGCAAAAGAGGATGAAGCTCCAGAGGTGAGAGGAGAGACATTTCCATTTCTCTCATACGCTATCATACGATTATTCATATCTTCTATTAGTTGTAAGAGGGTGAACATGTATGTCTGTTTAACCGATTCTCCCTGAGGAAGACATTTTCTTTCGAGTTGTTCTTCATATTCCAAACACGTATGTAGAGCAGAATTGAGGTTATCGATGGATTTTTCCTCGAGCCTATGATGATAGGGGGAAGGTAATGTATTTTAATAATGCATGAAAGAGGCTTGGTTCTAAGGTCTAATGAGTTCAGGGATTTGATTGTATAACTTAGTGAAACGCAAGTTTAAGGGCTTGATGGTCTCACCATCTTTATAGGCGATGTTATTATATTCTCGTAACTGATCAGTTGGGATTTTAGATTTCCCATAAGTGTATTTGAACCAATAGACTAACTCCTCCCAAGTAGATATAATTTTAGGATGAAGGTCAAAGAAATCGACCCCAACCTTTCCTTCCAAGGAATTGACAAATAAGCACATGCAAGTATCATTGGCATTGGCTCCTATGTTGTGACAAGCATTAGAAAATTCCACTAGGTGTTCATTTGTAGTGACAGTGTTATTTCCCGAAAACCTGGGAATCTTCTCTTTGAATTTAGGAAGTGGATGAGTAGCAGGTGCTAGGTTAAGAGGAGAGGAAACATGCCATGGTGTGGTTGTAGCGTCTTTTTCAAATTGAAAAATCCCATACTTTTTAATGACTTTGATGGGGTTTTTGGTAGATTGGACATGGATATGGTGGCTATATAAGCTACCAATCACTGACGAAGCTGAAGATTGAGAGGAGGAAGTGCCACTTCCAGTGCCGCCAAATCCACCACTAGATGCCATCTTGTGGATGATATTTAAGGGAGAGAAAAACGAATTGGATGAATCAGACAAGGTTCTCCTTAAATCACTTTGTTGGGTAGATAACACAATGTTCCTTCTTCCTATTTCAGCAATAGAATTAATCTCAGGTGATAAGCCTCTTCTCCTCCTAGAAACCTGAGGGTCTAAGGACACGAAAAGAAGGTCAAAGCTTAAGGAAAAGAAGGTTATTGTTGATTTCTAGGTTGTCTACGTCTAGCTTCTCAACGTTCTTGGGCACTAATGTCACGTTCAATTGTTTCCCATGAATGATTAAGCTAAGCCTGAGTATTAGCAGTGTTTAAAATGGTGTTAAACAAATTCAAAGCAATGTTGGTCTGATCTTGAAGACCGGGCTCAATATTAGGCTGCCTTGCAACAAGTATAGTCATTAATAAATAAAACAGACAAAGAATCAATATCAGAAAAATAGATGTATTCGATGATAATCAAGCATAAAAATCAACCAGAGAGATATTAAAGATCTCCCCGATATGGTCGCCAAATAAATGTTGAGTAAAAGATATGAAATGATCTTAGTCAATCATTTTCATATATTTCTTGGCTAAAGCAAGATAGACGAGAATATCACCCTATGTTTGTAGCCATCAAAATTTGTATCCTAATTCACAAGTGCTTAGGCTGGTTTTTTTATAAATGAAAGCTTGCTGAAAAATTAATTATTTATGTAATTTTTTGAATATAACATATGTTGAAATAAATATAGAGACAGAAGTAAAGACACCAAGTCAATAATCAAAATAGATGAGACATAAAGCAATCATTTATTCCATTCCAATTCGTCAAAAGAATCGTTCTCTTTACAAAATTTCCTGAGGAAGTTTTGGACCAAAGTCAAACTTAGATGTCCCCGATGAATCATACAAAAGGAATTCTGACATAAAGTAAAAAACTGAACTTTAAAAGTTGGATCAGCTTGCCACAGATTGTTGCCCACTCGACTCTGCACAATAGGCTTTGTCAGTCATGAAATTTAATTCACAAACAGATAAGTCTACACAAACTATCAAAGATATATTAACACCTCTGAAAAACAAGTGTTTGAATGATGTAATTCATCCCCGAATCGTGTTGTCTACAATAGGACCCTGCTATCATAAAACAGAATTAGGCTTCCAATGAATTAAAGAATGAATGAAAACTAAACTATCTCAAAAACTCAAGGAGAAGACCTTATTATGCTTCTCCTTCTATTCTCCTCTTGTTCCTCCTTTTCCTTTTACTTTTAAGCAATTTGAATTAGTTGAAGTAGTTGAACTACTTATTTATTTAAGTTAACTAAAACTCAACCAACATTTTAGTTAAGGGGGAAAAATAATAAAATCATAATAAGAGTTTTTAATAAATAATAACTAGTAGGTGGGACCCCTTGTGACTCCCTTCATCACTTTCATATTTTGACAATTTATATCAATGATAATTGAAATTATTTCCAAAAATATATTACCATATATCCAAAAAATAATGTGTTGTCCAAAATTTCAAAAGTCGACTGTTCTCAACAATCAATAAATAAAAACACTTAAAATCCATATTTGCCACTCTGGGAGGCATTGTTTCCCTTGTTGTTGTTGTCACCCTTTGATCTCTATCAATTTTCCTTAGGCTGTGTGGATCCTTTAGGCCTAATCTCACTGATCACATGAGAAAAAACATCTCTCAAATGCATGCAGGAGGACATGGATTTGGTAGAGTCATTTGAGGGTGAGGAGGGGGCAGCAATGGATTTTCCTTTGTCAGGAGCATGGTGGGCCTCGGTTTTTAACCTTTTTCTTTCATGGGAAGACTGTACTGGTGAGTGGACAGGGGCAACTTGGACAGTTTTTCTAATAGGTGGAGGAGCAGGTAGAGATAAGTTAGGCCAGCCACGATGTTGGGATATTGTCAGGTGGACAATCTCTTGTCATCCGTCATTTTTAGGGACTTCAGGTTGCAGTGAGACATGAAGAGGCATTGGGATACCAAGGACTTGTGGGGATTGGAAGGGAGGTCTTTCAGGCCTATTTTGGAACACTCCTTGCCCAATCCAGTTAAAAAATACAGCTTTAAATAGTTGTCCTAACTCTTGTGAGTCTGCATCAAAGTGTATAGAGAAGTGTCATGAGTCTAGGTTGAAGTTTGTATACTTAAAAGACAAGAGTGACATGTTGCAAAATGTCTCCCTCGTTGAGAGGGAGTGTTTATGTTTGGACAACATCGGGAAGACATTTTTTAAAGATAATAATTAATAATATAATTATTAATTGATTATTAATAATATTATAAGTAAATAATAATAACAAATAGTTATTTATTATTCTAGGGACGCATCCTTTCATGGATAGTCACCTTATGTTCCCTATATATGGAACACTCATTATTGTAATAATATATCGATCATATCTCATATGAAGAAAACCAACATTCTAGGGCCCTTGTTCCAATTTCCTCTTCCTCGGTTACCTCGACCATGTCTACCTCTGCTGAAAAATCTCATTCCTGTATGTATTATTGATTAGCAAATAGTTTCTTCAACAACCATACATGACAACTCTTTTAAATATGAAACAAAATTTGGCTCAGCAACATATCAGACTCATGATCCAATCCATACAAATCGTTTAATAGTTGACAATGAGAAGGGGGTGAACAAGGGTTTTGGGATATGTGAGGGGTCGTATTGAGAAAAAAATGTTTAAAATGAGGGGGGAAAGATCATGATTACTGCTCACAACATCAAACAATCAATTGTATCGTAAATCAAAAGAATATATTACTACAATTCAGCCCTGTGATCCTTTAACTGTCATAATACATAATTTATCTTAACTTTAATTAAATTTTAGGGACAGGGAGTGGATAGTGAATATGGGAAGGCGAGGGGATTGTAATATGCGAAAAGTGAAATAATGGTAGGGAAAAGAGCGAATATTGTTTGTAAAATCAATTAAGCAATCCATAAAACATTTATGTATTCAATGCAAACGATCCAACACCAATTAAACCATTATTGTGACCAATTAATCAATTACTGTGTGTTAAAACGTGTTCATTGTCCCACATCCTATTTCTTTAAAAAAATTCAATTAATACAGTGTATAATCATACTCAGAATCATCATGCCTTTCACCCATCTTGTTAAAATGATTATGTTTATTTTCATTTCCTTCCCTTTTATATCTAAAACAAAATCCCAAGGAACACATAGTCATATTGCTTCAACTATGTTCAACATATAAAAGTATCAACAATTGCCCATAATTCGTAAATCCCCAAATCAAACATAGACACATGTCTTTCCTGAGTTGAATAGACTCTTTTAAAACATGCCCGATTCCATTCCTTAGACAATATTAACAATTAAATTTGCAATGAAACCATACTACAAAAACCATGTGCTTCATCTATGATGGTGCAATAAAACAAAACGATGCACGATGTCTCCATAAACCATACACAATTAACAATCAAGTCTCAGTCATCAATTTTCCAATTTGTAATGATCTCGATTGGGACAAATTAAACACACAACAGCCACCAACTTCAATTGATACCACATTATAGGAACACACAAACCAATGCATAATGAAAAGAGGCATTCATGTGACTGTACATTACCATTTACTCCCAATCAACCAATTCAATAAAAAAAAAAACGAACTTGGTTATCGATTTAACTGTCATAACAAAAGGAGGCGGTGACTGTATACCAATTCTCATTTACAAATTACAACTTTCCAACAACCCGATCAAACAGAGACGAGACAAATATCAAAGATATTGTCAAAACCACTTAACCAATTTATGGCAGTCAACAAGATACCCGACAAGAGTGCGACTGGTTAGGGTTATTCAAATTGGGCTCTGTAGCCATGAACACAATAAATAATCAAGGGTTCACTTGGTCACCAAAACACAGAGAGACTGGAGGTCAACCATATCAACAGTAGGTGGGAACCTCCAAAACAAACACGGTGGAACCATAAGTTTTTATAACTCTTAGCTTGCAAAATAGTGTGATAGTTCAACACCAGGTAGGGTGGCAATGATGCAGAGGAGCAGATATTGCTCACTGGACATTAACCAATACCAAGAACGTGCAGAGGCATAACCCTCACACTTTTCCCAATCGCTGAACCAATTTATAAAGATGCCAATGGAAATGCAGACCTCGGGTATCATAAAGCATACTTCTTGGCATAATGGCCCCCCATAACCAACTGTGCTAATTCCAATACCACAAAATAAGCCCACGACTAGGTGAAAAACCCACAAACATGGCTGTGGAGGATACACAATGACCAAAAGGAGTTTGAAACATACACAACAACGCCATAACAAATGAATACATATGGGTATGGTTACCATTAATTGTGAGGAGGTGGCCAACAAGGCTAAACAGAGCGAAACCCTCCAACAAAAATACCCATAACTACTAAAAACAACATAGAGCCATCTGAGTTTCCACCACACAAAACAACCAACAAAATCACAACTTCAACCATCAATTTTTCCATTTGCAAACAAATAACCACACAGTCATTCCAGAGAGAATACCCACGCGTTTACACAGTTTCCAATCTTAGGAAAAAACAAACCAACACATTATCGAGCCCACGTTCATTTTATACACAAAGAAAATTCATGGATGGGAGAAAAGAACCATACATGTAACCAATGGCTTTCAAAATGCGAGTTGGTCGAGCAGTTCCTTTAATGCCTGAATCTCAGAGCTTAACCATAGCAAAACCAAATGAACAATAACAATGCTAGGGTGACGACCCAGTGGGAGAAGTATGGAGTGACATGCACTTACTGCACGTCACTTCCATCCTCCACTCCATTCAATTTCGTAGTACACGACAACCAACCAAAACAATACCATTGATCCCATGCCATTAATTCCATGCATCGAAACTTGCACATATCGCTTGCCAATTGCGCCACCCCAATCCATATTAATCATTGTCAAAACCATACTATAACATATATCAAATGCACCCAATATAACTCAAACACAATTCGTATAGCCACTAACATTTCTAGTTAGGACTAACACTAATTCCTTTTTATTTCATTTGCACATAGTATAGCATAGTATAGTATAGTTCCCTTTCTTGGATTTTTTTTCATAAGTTCCTTTCCATTGTTCTTGTTTCTTGTTGTTACTAACATGTTTCTTGTGCAGGTGTAACATGTAATGAATCATGGCGACAATGGAGAATGTAATAACAGTAAATATAATCCATTCATAACATGGAATTTAGAGCTTAGAATAATAGAATCAACACATAAAATGCATTATCCATTTGTTGTTATGTTGCAAACAAAACCAATACTCCATCATCAATCATGTAGAACCCTGTAAGAAGTATCGAAACAACAACATAAAATGTGTGATAAGACTATATTTAAGCCTCCAGTCTACAAGGGGGTCCCACCTACTAGTATTATATATCATTAGCATAGTTTAAATAATAGGCTTTAGCAATACTTTGTGGGTGAAATCCTCATTGTGATTTTAATCGTCAACATGATTCTTAGCGAACCTGATTGTAAAATTATTGTCAACTAGAAGAGGAGTAGAATTCACATGTGTTAAATCTTCAAGTATTTTCCTGAGCCACACAATCTCTTTTGTTTCTTCTGCAACTGCCAAATATTCTGCCACTTTTGTGGAATCTACTGGAAGTGATTGTTTGTGTGATCTTCAAGAGATAATTTTTTATCCAAGACTCATCAAATAGATTAAAGTTGACACTCCATTTTATTTATCCCCATCAAGTTTTAAATTATAATATCCAATCAATTTGAAGGCATCCAACTTATAATACTTAAGTCCAAAATCTTGAGTTCCATTTGAGTATTTTAGAACTATTTTTGTAGTAGACCAATGTCCTTCACAAAATTTTTGCATGAACCTAGAAATAATCCCAACAATGAATGAAAATATAGTGTGGTGGTGATAAGGTAGATAATACTTTACACAAGTCATTTGTACTTGGTTGTAACCTCAAATTCATTTCCTTCTTTTGATATGAGTTTCAAATTCTATTATATTGGAGTAGAGAGAGGGTTACACACAACCATGCCAAACTTGTTCAACAATTCTCCAATGTACTTCTTTTGGGAGATGAATATGTAGTTTGGATTTTGAGTCAATTCAATGCCCAAGTAGTAGTGAATGTGTCCCAAATCTATCATCTCAAAGTATTTCTTCAATTCTTTCTTTATGGATGAAATATAGCTTTCATTGTTCCATGTTATCAATATATCATCTACATACACTACAAGATATACAACAATTTTTCCAACTTTATTAACAAACAGAGTTGCATCATCAAGATTAAAGAGCTTGAAATTCAATTTAAGAATATGCTCAATTAGCTTTTCATACCAGGATCGTAGTGCTTGTTTCAGACCATATAAGAATTTGATGAGTTTGCATACTTTATGTTCTTGTCCCTTCACAACAAAACCTTATGGTTGAAACATGAAGACATTCTCTTTCAAGTATCCATTCAAGAAAGTAGTCTTCACATCCATTTGATGAACTTTCCATCCATTATATGTTGTCAAGGAAAATAGAGTATTAATGGTAGCCCATTTTGTTATGGGGTAAAAAGTCTCCTCATAATCAATGCCTTCTTTCTCTGCAAATCATTTTTCCAGTAGCCTCACTTTGTTCTTGTCAAGTGAGCCACCTAATTTGTACTTGTTCTTGAACACCCACTTGCAACCAATTCGTTTGGTTTTGAACGGAGGATCCACCAACTTCCTTTTCCTATTATTGATGAGAGCATAATACTCCTACATGTATTCTTTCCACTCATCATGAGGATAAACTTCTTCAAAGGAAGTTGGTTCAAATTTAGTAGATAAATTCCATTTACAACCATACAAAACATCCATATCATCTACACCATATGAATATGAATTATCTACATCACATCCATCTCATCTTGTAGAACTTATGGTTACTATCTTTCCAACCTTGTTAGGATGAACACTTTCAAGTATCTTTATGAGCCACTTTGGTGTGTCTTTCTGAGATGGTCCAGGTTGCTCCACTAATTGAGATGATGTTGCATTTCCATCAAGGTTCAACCTTTCAGTCCTCTCAATAACATCATCCAATTGAACTTCCAATTATAATGAAGTGGCTAGAAACTCTTCATGAGGGGAGATGGTGTTTCAAAAGGATATTCCAAAGATTGATCCAAGATAGTGATCCCCCCTTCAAGATGTGGAATCTCACATCAAACTCATGATATGTCTTTAAATGGGTGAATATATCCAAATGATCAAGCTACCTCTCAATTGTTTTATCATTCTTGGTGGATTCAAGAAAAGTCATATCTATGGAAATAATGAAATTCTTGTTTACCTCATCATAAAGATGATATGCCTTGGTGGTATTTGAGTACCCCAAAAAGATGCACTTCTAACTCCTTGCATCAAGATTGTTTCTTTTCTCCTTGAGAATTAATGCATAGCAGGTGGAACCAAAGACTCTAAGATTCTTGATCGAAGGAATGCATCCATACCACATCTCATACAGAGTCTTGTTCCCAAGAGCATGAGATAGACTCCCGTTTTTCACATATACTACACATTAAACTGCATCGGCCCAAAATATCAATTTCAAATTTTTTAAAAATATCATGAAACAAACCATATTTAAGATATTCCTATTCATTTTTTCATCGACACCATTATTTTGAAGATTGTATGGAACAATGGTTTGATGCTTGATCCCATGTTGGCGAAGATAGTTTTGAAAGTCATTAGATGTATATTGTCCTCCATTATCAGTACTAAAAGTTCCAATATGTGATTGTGCTTAATTTTGGATCCATACATGAAAAAATTTAAAAGTTTCAAAAGCTTGTGATTTATCTTTCAACAAGTATACCCAAAACATCTTAGTGTAATCATCAACAAAATACATGATATATTTATTTCCATTAG
>ML845238.1:49667-68552 GCA_009831015.1 Picea engelmannii
GATTCAAAATGAAAATGTCTCCTTGGTATATATAGGAGACTAGGAGGTATAATTACAAATAATGGCCTAAAGCCGACATAATTAAAATAACATTACTAATCTAAATTACAACTAATGGCCTAGAGCCAACATAAATAAAATAGAATTACTAATCTAATATGCCCCAATTAAGGGATAATGAGCCAATATTAGGGCTTAACATTGTGGGTGTGGTGTTGTTGACAACCCTAACTATTTGATGACCTTAGCTGAGATGAGGTTCTTCTGGTTGTTGTTATCAACAATAAAATGCAACGGGGTCCCCTTCAACCACATCTGTGAATGGAAGAGACACTCCCCCTCTTCAGGATATACTCGCTCTTCTAGCTGAATTGTTGTGGTCGTGACAATAGAAGTGGGGTATGCATCGATGATCTGTCTATTTTCAATATTTTTTGGATCGGATTCTGAATAAGGGTTCGACTCTGTGTCTTTGACCTCGACCACCAATCATTGTTTCAAGCAATATTCATTGGTGTTGTGCCAGGGGATTTTGTGGAAGTCACACCAATTCATAATGTCATTCTTTGTCTTTACTTTACCCTTTTTGTCCTGTGTCTTGGACTAGTTGTCTAGAGGTTGTTGGTTAGGGTAGTCTTTACCGTGCTTTGGTTGTTGCATATTTGCAGACCCGAATTCCCATTTGTTCTGGTGGCTAAATTTCTACTCGATTTTGACAACATATCGATAGGTAGCTCCCAATGATGAGATGTTTAGGAAATCCGTTTCGGTTTGGATGTACCTATGTAGAACCCCATGGTATTTTAGAACCATATGTCACTCGGAGTCTTTGATACCTAGCTTGGTGCGCAAGGTATGGAAAGAATTTTTGAAATTCGTCATTGTTTGGCTCTTCTCTTGCCACAGTGTGGTCCATCTCATGTATTGGTATTCATAGTTATCAACATGATAGTACTGTTCTTTTACCACATCCACAAAACAATCCCAGGTGATCTCAGCCCCATATATTCCAAATTCCTATGTGGAACTTTTCTCCCAATAAGTTTCCCACCAATGTTTGACATGGGGGAGAGCCTTGAGGAGTGTGAAGGTGATATTTTCCTTGTCATAAAGTTTTTGAACAGCGAAATAACCTTCTAATAGATTTAACTGTTTTTTCTGGGGCATCTCCATCTATCTGACCTTCAAATATGGGAATATCAAAATTAACTTGTACCTTGAAGGGAGAGGTTCCTCCAAAATGGTCTCTTAATGAATATGTGTCTGTTGCTATCAACAGGCGTTGAAGGATGTGTGCAAAATTCTCCATCATTTCATCCCTATGTCACGCGAGAGCTTGCTCAATTAACAGGTTAATAGAATCTTCTGCTTTGTCGTTTTTCTTTTCTGCCACCATCGAGGGTTTCTTGGGCATGCGAGAGTGATTGTCCTCAAGGGAGACAAACTCGAGACCCAACTAGTTATACTCAGACCTCGTCGGGGACGTGCGATGAAAAAATGATCAAGAGCAGCCTGCTCCGATACCACTAATCAGGATTATTTTGGGAACGAAATGAAAGTGGAGATATTACAATGAAATACTCATGAAAATCATGAGAAATAGAGAAATACAACAATACTTGATTTATATTAATGAAAGAATTGTAAAGAGACTGTAAAAATACAGAGTGTAAGACTTGCTAGAATGGTGGCAGCTTTATCTCTAAGAAGAGATGTGACGACTACGCTCATTCGCAAGAAGATGATTACAATGAGGCTCTGAAGGCCTTTTCATGATAAACATGAATTCCAAAACCCTATACATCCAAAAACCTAACCCTAGGAGATGAAATGCCAAAATTCATGTGGGCCCCATTTGGGTAAGTTAGTACATTAACTTCTCGGGGTCATAACATTTGCATACGATCTCCGTTTTAGGGGCGTGGTAGCCCGTTGGAAAGATCTTTTTGTGAACTACAAATTACACCATAAAAATTTGACTCTGTCTATAGTTTGACTGTGGCGAGCCAAAAAAACATTGTTTAGGGCCCCAAAACAACCCTAGAAGTACAACAAGATGTGTTTACATGAAAACATACAAAATAAGCCAGTTGGGTTAGCTGGGAGGCCACTAGTATCTACCTGGAAGATGTGTACGGCTTTAGACAACCCTGGAAGTGTAGAACCCACAATTACAAAGATGTACAGAAGAATGTGTTGCACTAAAAATTGAAAAATAGGAGCTAGTTGGAACAAGTGGGTGGCCACCAATATCCACCTGGATCAATCCTCCCTCCTTAGGAAGCAATGGTCTCCATTGCATTGAGTGCCTAGGGAAGAGGGGAAAGCATTTTCTAAATCTGACACTTGGTGAGTTGTGTGCCTTGTTGGAGAAGTTACACTTCTTGGCTTGAGGAAGACTATCACAAACCTGTTGCTGGAGGGGTTGAATTTGTTCAACCAACCTGTTGTCTCTGTGTTGGATGGGGCATTTTGTAGGCACCATTGTAGGTGAAGAAACAATATATTTTATCTCTTCGACAATTTGTTTTTGTTGGATATAAGGTGTTGAGGCTGCAGTGATTGTAGTGGTCTTTTGTGCATCCTTTGAACAGATTGAGAAGAGGATGAATTTTGCAATATGATAGATTACCTTATGGTGTTGTTTTGGTGGAGCAGTAATTGGAACTACCTATGGTATCCTGTAGAGCTTACCTCCCAGAGTAATAATGATACTACGGGGTCTAGAATCATAAACAACATGACGTTTCCACATATATGGTTGGCCCAAAACAACAACAGAGACATCAAGCGGGGAAATATCACACACTATCTCATCTTTGAAGGGATGGATGCCATAGGATAGGTGACACTATTGGCTAATGTGAAGATCTCGTCCCTAGTGAAGCCACCCGATGTTGTATGGCTACGGATGTGGTTTTGTCGACAACCTCAAATGTTTAACAACCTTATCTTAGATGAGGTTCTTCTATATGTCTTTATCTACACTGTAATGCAATGGGGTCCCCTTCACCCACATATGTGAATGGAAAATACGCTCCCCTTCTCCAGGATCTATTGGTTCTTCTAGTTGAATTGTTGTGGTCGCGATAGTAACAATGAGGTCTACATCGACGATCTATCCATTTTCAATATTTTATGGATCATATTCCTAATCAGGGTTTGGCTCCATGTCTTTGACCTTGACCACCGATGATTTTTTCGAGAGACATTCATTGGTGTTGTGCCAGGGGATTTTCTGGAACTCACACCACTTCCCAGTGTCATTCTTTGTCTTTACTTTACCCTTTTTGTCCTGTGTCTTGGACTATTTGTCTAGAGGCTATTGGTTAGGGTCGTCTTTACCATGCTTTGGTTGTTGCAGATTTGCATACTTGAATTCTCGATTGTTTTGGTGCCTAAATTTTTACTCGATTTTGACACCATATCGATAGGCAGCGCCCAATGATGAGTTGTTTAGGAAATCCATTTCGGTTTGGATGTACCTATGTAGAGCCCCATGGTATTTCAGAAAGAGATGTCACTCAGAGTCATTGATACCCAGCTTGGTGCACAAGGTATGGAAAGCATTTGTGAACTCCGGCACTATTTGGCTCTTCTCTTGTCGCAGTGTGGTCCATATCATGTATTGGTCTTCATAGTTATCAACATGATAGTATTGTTCTTTGACCACATCCATAAAAAAATCCCAGGTGGGCTCGGCCCCATATATTCTAGATTCCTCTGTGGAACTTTGCTCCTAGTAAGTTTCCCACCAATGTTTGACATGGGGGAGATCCTTGAGGAGTGCGAAGGTGATCTTTTCCCTTTCGAAAAATTTTTGAACAGAGAAATAACCTTCTAATAGATTTAACCATTTTTCTAGAGAATCCACATCTATCTGACCTTCAAATATGGGAATATAAAAATTAACTTGTACCTTGAAGGGAGATGTTCCTCCAAAATGGCCACTTGATGAAGATGTGTTTGTTTCTATCGATAGGTGTTGAAGGATGTGTGCAAAATTCTCCATCATTTCATCCCTCTGTCGCACGAGAGCTTTCTCAAGCAACATGTTAATAGAATCTTTTGCTCCACTATTTTTATTGTTTGTTGCCATCGAGGGTTTCTTTAGTGTATGAGAGTGATTGTCCTCAAGGGAGACAAACTTGAGACCCAACTGGCTATACGCAAACCTTGTCGAGGACATGCGCTAAAAAAATGATAAATATCAGCTTGTTTTGAAACCACTGATCCAGATTATTTTTGGAACGAAATGAAAGCAGAGATATTAAATTGAAATACTCATGAAAATTGCTGGAAACAGAGAAATACATCAATACTTGATTTCTATTAATGAAATAATTGTAAAGAGACTGTAAAAATACTGAGTGTAAGAATCGCTAGAATGGTGGCAACTTTATCTCTGAGAAGAGATGTGACAGCTACGCTCATTTGCAAGAAGATGATTACAATGAGGCTCTAAAGGCCTTTTAATGATAAACATGAATGCCAAAACCGTAGACATCCAAAAACCTAACCATGGGAGATGAAATTTCAAAATTCATGTGGGCCCCATTTGGGTAAGTTAGTACATTAACTTCCTAGGGTCGTAACTTTTGCATACAATCTATATTTTAGGTGCATGATAGCCCGTTAGAAAAGTATTTCCGTGAACTACGCATTATGTCGTCAAACTCTGGCTCTGTCTATAGTTTGACTGTGGTGAGACAAAAAAACATTGTTTAGGGCCCCAAAACGATCCTGGAAGTACAACAAGATGTGCTGACATGAAAACATATAAATTAAGCCAGTTGGATTAGGTGGGAGGCCACCAGTATCTACCTGAAAGATGTGTAGGGCTTCAGACAACCCCAAAAGTGTAGAACCCACAATTACAAAGAAGTACAGAAGAACGTGCACTAAAAACTAAAAAGAGGAGCTAGTTGGAATAGGTGGGTGGCCACTAATATCCACCTGGATCAATCCTCCCCCCTTAGGAAGCAATGGTCTCCATTGCGTTGAGTGCCCAGGGAAGAGGGGAAAGCATTTTCTAAATCTAACCCTTGGTGAGTTGTGTGCCTTATTGGAGAAGTTGTGCTTCTTGGCTTGAGGAAGACTGGAACAAACTTGTTGTTAGAGGGGTTGAATCTGTTCCACCAACCTATTGTCTCTGGGTTGGATAGGGAATTGTGTAGGCACCATTGTAGGTGAAGAAACAATATCTTATGTCTCTTCGACAATATGTTTTTGTTGGATAGAATGTGTTGAGGCTTCAGTGGTTGTATTGGTCTTATGTGCATCCTTCGAACAGACTATGAAGAGGATGAATTTTGCAGTATGAGAGATTACCTTGTGGTGTTTTTTTGGTGGAGCAGTAGTCAGAACTACCTCTGGTAACCTGTAGAGATGACCTCCCAGAGAAATAATGACACTACGGGGTCTAGACTCATAGACAACATGACATTTCCACATATATGGTTGGTCCAAAACAACATCACAGACATCAATAGGGGAAATATTACACACTACCTCATCATTGAAGGGACGGATTCCATAGGACAGACAACACTATTGGCTGACGTGAAGATCTCATCCCTAGTGAATCCACCCGATGTTGTATGGGTGTGGGTGTGGTGTTTTCGACAACCCCAACTGTTTGACAACCTTAGCTGAGATGAGGTTCTTATGGTTTTCGTTATCAACAATGAAATGCAATGGGGTCCCCTTCACCCACATATGTGAATGGAAGATATGCTCCCCCTCTTTAGGATATATTGGTTCTTCTAGCTGAATTGTTGTGGTCGTGACAATAGCAGTGGGGTCTGTGTCGATGATCTGTCTATTTTTAATATTTTTTGTATCGGATTCTGAATCAGGGTTCGACTCTATGTCTTTGACCTCGACCACCAATGACTGTTTCAAGCAACATTCATTTGTGTTGTGCCATGGGATTTTGTGGAAGTCACACCAATTCTCAGTGTCATTCTTTGTCTTTACTTTACCCTTTTTGTTCGGTGTCTTCAATTGGTTATCTAGAGGTTGTTGGTTAGGGTCGTATTTACCGTGCTTTGGTTGTTGCATATTTGCAGACCCGAATTCCCATTTGTTCTGGTGTCTAAATTTCTGCTCAATTTTGACAACATATCGATAGGCAACTCCCAATGATGAGATATTTAGGAAATCCATTTCAGTTTGGATGTACCTATGCAGAGCTCCACGGTATTTCAGAACTAGATGTTACTCAGAGTATTTGATACCCAACTTGGTGCTCAATGTATGGAAAGCATTTATGAACTCTGGCACTGTTTGGCTCTTCTCTTGTTGTAGTGTGGTCCATCTCATGTACTGGTCTTCATAGTTATCAACAGGATAGTATTGTTCTTTTACCGCATCCACAAAAAAATCCCAGGAGGGCTCGACCCCATATATTCCATATTCCTCTGTGGAACTTTGCTCCCAGTAAGTTTCCCACCAATGTTTGACATGGGGGGGAGCCTTGAGGAGTGCGAAAGTGGTTTTTTCCCTGTCGGAAAATTTTTTAATAGATAAATAACCTTCTAATAGATTTAACCATTTTTCTAGGGCATCTGCATCTATCTGACCTTCAAATATGGGAATATCAAAATTAACTTGTACCTTTAAGGGAGAGGTTCCTCCAAAATGGTCACTTGATGAAGATGTGCATGTTGCTATCAGCAGGCTTTGAAGGATGTGTGCAAAATTCTCCATCATTTCGTCCCTCTGTCGCGCGAAAGCTTGCTCAAGACACAGGTTAGTAGAATCTTTTGCTCCATCATTTTTATTTTCAGCCACCATCAAGGGTATCTTGGGCGCACAAGAGTGATTGTCCTCAAGGGAGACAAACTCGAGAGCCAACTAGATATACTCGAACCTCGTCGGGGACATGCACTGAAAAAATGATCAAGAGCAGCCTGCTCTGATACCACTAATCTGGATTATTTTTGGAATGAAATGAAAGCAGATATATTACAATGAAATACTCATGAAAATTGCCAGAAACATAGAAATACAACAATACTTGATTTCTATTAATGAAATAATTGTAAAGAGACTGCAAAAATACAGAGCGTAAGACTCTCTAGAATGGTGGTAGCTTTATCTCTCAGAAGAGATGTGACGGTTACGCTCATTCTCAAGAAGATGATTACAATGAGGCTCTTAAGGCCTTTTTATGATAAACATGATTGTCAAAACCCTAAACATCCAAAAACCTAAACCTAGGATATGAAATGCCAAAAATCATGTGAGCCCCGTTTGGGTAAGTTAGTACATTAACTTCTCGGGGTCGTAACTTTTGTATACGATATCCGTTTTAGGCGCATGATAGCCTATTGGAAATGTATTTTCATGAACTACGCATTACCTCGTCAAACTCTGATTATGTCTATAGTTTGACTGTGGCGAGCCAAAAAAACATTGTTTAGGACCCCAAAACGGCCTTGGAAGTACATCAAGATGTGCTGACATGAAAACATACAAAATAAGTCAATTGGATTAGGTGGGAGGCCACCAGTATCCTCCTGGAAGATGTGTAGGGCTTCATACAGCCCGGGAAGTGTAGAACCCACAATTACAAAGAAGTACAAAAGAACGTGTTGCACTAAAAACTGAAAAGAGGAGCCAGTTGGAATAGGTGGGTGGCCACCAATATCCACCTGGATCAAGTGTATTGAGCAACTTAATGACATTAGCTTCCAACATCAATTTTGTTTCAAAAAAATTGATGGGAAAACACTTATATGGGGCAAGAAGTATTCAACTACTGCAGAATGGGGGTCTTCATCAGGTTTAGCATTTTTTAAGTTCATTCCAAATCGTCCAATATTTGTATCAAAGTTATTATTATTACAATCAGTTGTTGAAATCCATAATGCACGAAGGCGTAATAGAGATGTAGATTATTCTGAATGCTTGGAAGAAATTTAAAAAAAAATAGTCCAATAAAGATACATATGAGTACTTTGATGTTGCTGAGTTTGCTTGATGTGAGTCTTTTTTCAATGGTCAAAGTGACATAATTTCAAACTCAACAAATGAAGATACATTTTTTAAGACTCCATTTAGTTGGCCACAAAATATGCCAAATGAATTCAAAGAAAGAAACATTGTTGAATAACAAGAATCTCAAGGTCTTATTGAGTTTTCACAAGTAGAGGAAAGAGAAATGTATATTGGTTCTAGAAGATCATGTGCATAACATGAAGCCATGGAAGACCTTTACAAGGGTTCAGTACATGATATTAAGGAGGGTTGCATGATTGCAATCTTAGCGACTGAAGATCCACATGGTTATCCATTATGGATTGTAAAGGTTATAAATATCAATAAATAAAATGAAGATGTTATAGCAATTGAAGTGCATTGGTATGCAACATGTACACATCCATTTACTGTTGTGTACAAGCCAAAGATGGTGGTTGAGAAACATGTTAGTAGAAAGATAAAAAGAAAGGGTTAAAATATAATTCATCGTCGCACTCACCTCTTAAAATTAGAGGATGCTAACATACTTGTTTACTACTTCAATTTGACAAAGAGATGAACTTTTCACTTCAGGACCACATAGATTATCAAGAGGTTGTTGCCATAAGAAATAACTGCAAGATGGGAGTCTGTTGAACCTATTCATATATCTAAAAGGGTTTTGACATATGAAATGTTGGACATACATGTAGATTCAGATGGTGCATTCATTGAAAATAGATAAGAGTATGGATCGTCTACATATTCATCCAATCATTCATATGAAGACAATGTAGATTCTGATGGTATTTCAGAATCCATGAGTCAATCTGAATAAGTGTATTAAACTTTTTATGTATTTTTTATCCATTTGATGTTTGTATGGTAATTATAAATGAGCGTTTTAACTTACATATGATCATACATGACATTATTCCTTTAGATGTAGCTTGGGTGGTTGGGAGGAATTATTTTTACCCTCCCACCCAGGTTCAAATCCTTGGGGTGACACATTGTGTCGTTAATGCCTCTATATGATGCTCTTGTTGTTGATCCCTCAATATTCTAAAAATGCTCAGCCACCTCATGTTCTCTTGCGGATTTCGGGGAGGTTTTATGTGGACGTAACGAACACCGATCTTCGGTGCCATGAACCACATGTAAAAAAAATGATCTTACATGACGTTATGAATCATTTCTATGTTTTATGAATTATATGTTTTGAAAATGAAGAGTATAACAAAATTTCTTAGCTCATATGTTTTGAATATGGACAATGTAACAATACTTTTAAGAAATAATTTATGTTTCATTCACTATAATTTGTATTGACTTTTTTTATTAAAAATATATACATATATATATATATATATATATGGAAGTGATGTTGAATTTTTAAATTCTAAGGTGACATTTCATGGCATTATATATTATCTTGTGCTTGGAGTGATAAACTAATCTTTAAAAAGTAAACATTTAAGGGTTGATTTTATGATTTTGTTTTTAGTAGTGATGATTTTTTTACACCACTTTAAAAAATGTTGCAATTTTAATCCCCCATTGAAAAGCGGGTGTTATTGACTTTATTGCAATGGTACAAATTCTTAAGGCTTATGTTTAAAAAATGTTACAGTTTTAAGTTTGGAAACAATGGGTGTTCCTGGTAGTAGTACTTTTCAATTTGATGGTTGATTTTTAAGTTTTGCTTGCAATGGTACCAATTGTTAAGGATAAGATTTGAAATGAGTTATAATTTTAACATTTATAAAAAAAAAAATTACATTAGGTAGCATAACTTTTTTATTTAGGTGTCGATTTTAAGGTTTTTCTAAGCAACTATATGAGTTTTTAAGGCCATGCTTGAAAAATGTTGTAATTTTAACCCATGCTAGAAAAAATGGTGCTACCAGTAGCACCACTTTTTTATTTGAGGGTTTATTTTCATGTTTTTTAATGTAAAATATGGGTTTTAAGGGCTAGAGTTCTTGTTTAAAGGTCAAAATTCTCGTTAAGTCGGTAACATTGTACCATGGGAAAGTAAACAATAACTATAATGTGAATAGTTAGAATGTTCTGACAAGTCTGACATACATTGTTTTCAATGCATAGTAGTGATAATATTAATAACATTCATTTGGGGAAAAAACAAAGAGACGAATCAGGAAAGAAACAAATATAATGAATCCAAGGCTATTCCATTCAGGGAATACTTGGATTAGAATTGAAATAAATCAACAAAATGAATTATTATTTGTTCTTAAGTTTTACTTGGGAAGGTCCATAGGCCCTGAGTGCTAGAACCACACTATGATAGAAAATGTGACGCCTCTCCATGAGAGGCTATGAAATAAAATTTGTTAACTTATACAGGCAAGCATCAAAAGATTTCAAATAACACATTTTTACTCTTTAAATGGGATAAGCAAAAACATAACAAATACATATTAGGAAAAATACCTCTTCCTTGGTTTGTGGAAGCTTATCATTTGCAATGTGGTTCTGACAGTAGTAGAAAAATGCTTCCAAGCATTCTTTTTCCAATTATTTTCCCACTTTCCTAGAGTGGAACAACAAAATTATCCTCCTAGCCACTAGGATCCTAGCTGACTTCCTAGCTCTAAGAAACCTTTCGGTCTCTTGGCCCTTCGTACCTGTGACTCCAAGAATAACAATGCACATATGTTCTAACCAAGATTGTCACAAGACATAATTCTTCCAAGAATAATCCAACCTCTCAACCTCCTCTCCTATTTATCAAGTTTTGATACCCCCTTCCCCAAGTCTCCTCAACCACGCTCATTATTAGCCATTAACCTCCATTATCTAGATTTTTTGGGAAAAGTTAAAATAAAACTAAAATATATATGACTTTCATAAGACAACAATAAATTAAATGCAAAGTCTTTCTTCTCATGCTAGCTTATAAATGCAATTTGACAATTTTCCTAAAATGTACATGACAACCCACCACGCTCATTTAATTCATCATATCAACCATCAATCTAAGTCAAAAAAAATATTTAATGCTACTAGATATTTTGTATGTAATATGATTTATATAGTCATTAAATCATTCAATTAAATATTTAATAATCTAGTTTAATAATTAGTATATTAATTAATTGTACTAGTGTGCATATGTAGGGTATGTGTGCCTAGCTAGCAGACACATAGCCCACACATGTACTAATAATAAACAATCACTACCTCTAGTGCATAGTTCTCGTATGATCACACCAAGACATGTAGGACAACATATGCATCATTCAATAACTTTAACTAACAAAACTACAATAATTCATCAATAATTGATCATTATACTTAAACTATAAAAAGGTAATAAAAATGATTGTTTTGGAACCAAGTGAGAAAACAAGAGTGACACATCTAATCCCCAAACAATATTCTAAACTAACATTGAAACATCCTTCCTTCCTAACCTACTTCCATCCTCCATCCTATCATTTCCTTTGTTGGATTAAGTTAGAGCATCAACTATATTAAACTTACTCCAGATAGAACCCGTAAGCAAAAGTGACATACATCTCGACCAAGCTTCTCCAGCAGGCAACTAACAGTCACCATCACACGTGTAGGGGAGCATGACTTCACATAGTCCTCCCACGACTCTAGGTTTCAAAGGATACACGGTGGGAAATACATCCACCCCTCCTAACGAAACTAGAGTCAATAAGATACTCGATGGGAAACACCTCTGCCTTTCCTGATAAAAACAGGGTCAACACCCTATATCGATCCATATTGTACAACTACTACTCTTAGAGTCATGTCATCAAACAATCACACTGGGAAAGTTGTGTGTTGTGTTAAAACCACACTTACCATAGATCATAGCAATATTTGAAATCATAAGTACAACTTATAGCATATGCTATCTTTTTTATGTCTACGACATCCAAGTTACCTCACCATTACAATCATTTGGTTATTACATAACTTGTTGACCTATAGGTTAGTTCACCAATACTCATATCCATGCAGATACATCACAAATTTGATATGTTCATCCATATTTGTATTGATATTCAAATTGTAAATGTGTTCTTATTTACAACATGCCTTACATCTATTATACATCCACAACATAATTTTGAACTAGTGTCCATTGTACTAAAATTCCACATTTAAATTTGCATGTTTAACCAAATCACATAACGATCATCATCATGAACATATAACATTAAAAGTAATATTATGCAACACATAAATAAGTCTATATGTACACCTCTCACATGTCTATATCAACATTATTGAGTCCAAATAGTTATTAAGCAATGAATTACTAAGATGACAAAAATCAATGTTCTAACTACATAAGGCCAAAATATGGAGCATTACGCACAATACAATATAGGAGTGGAGTCATGGCACAAGTTCAAAAGGGATTATAAATAATTGAATGTATAATTCATATTAACTTTCAAAACATGATATGGATCCTCAACTTGGCATCAACGAGCAATGATTTTATGCATTTTCTTTCAATGTGAAAAATAGTGTCATAGGGTAGTTTTGAAGGAAAACTACATGCATTTAGAGACTTATCGAGGAAATGTAAGAAATGGACTACATGCCCAAAATAGAAATTTACAAAACAATGGAGACATTTTTCTTATATCATGCATTTGAAATATTTTGCATGCATTTTTGTTAGGCTTCACAAACTTTGCACATTGTGTAAAAAGAGGGCAGAATTTGAGCATTTTTGTACAATAACAACTTTTAAGGCTTAAATTGGAAATATGGAAACGTAGAAAGGTGGGGAATGAAAAAATACATATTCTCCAATTTGAATAACTCAATTTGGCTAAGGAATAAAGTATAGGCATGCATTTTAGTGAAGACAATTTTATTCAATTTCAATGAAAAATACAAAAATGGTTGCTTCTTAAGATTTTTGGATATAGACTTTGTGAGAAGTTGGAAACATCCGCCATCAGGAAGACAATAGATAAGGACATCCAAAAAGGGGAGAGAGTTATTTTTTTTTATTTCTATAGTGAATTGAATGTGAGGGGAAATTGTATTAAGAAGGGTGAGGAAAGAGGTTAGGGAGGACTAACCATGAGGCTAGACAATGAAAGTGTCATCAACAAATCTAAACCAACACTTAGGTTTGAGGTGAAAGATGTTGTGGGATAGAGTCTCAAAATGTTCCATTAAAGTGTTGGAAACTACTGGAAATACTAACGATCCCATAGCAGTACCTCCAGTTTGTTCATAGCATGTTCCTTAAAAGGTGAAGAAAGTAGAGGTGAGGCAAATTTTGATGAGGTTCAGGGTTTCAAAGTCCACTAGTTTGGAGATCAGGTCAAGGGATTCAGGGACAGGAATTTCGGTGAATAGAAATACAACATCAAAACTAACCATTATATCGTATTCATCAATATGAAGACCCCTTGTTTTGTGAATAAAAATAGTGGAGTCTTTAATGAAGGAAGAGGTTTTCCCGGTGAAAGACTTGAGTTCGTCGGCAAGAAATTGGGACAGGGCATGAGTGGGAGTACCTATAACACTTACTACAGGTTTGAGGGGAATTTCCTTGTTGTGAATTTTAGGTTGTCCATACATTCTAGGGGTTTTAGGGTTGAGGGGGATAAGACATTGACTAGGAAAATTATATGCCAACAAAATGAAGCGGATTTAGGAATTTTGATTTATAAGGTTTGTCATAAACATAGAAATCATAGACACAATATATCTTTTTTTTTCAAAAAGACACTTGTATGAAACTTGGCATGCATTTTTTTGAGCCCACACACATATTTTTGTAGCATGTTTTAACAATGGACTTGGATTTTTTAGAAATTAATGCAAAGTATACATCCTTAGTAATTTTTTGTAAATACTAGGAATATCAAAAGTTATAATTTTAATTTTAAAAGATAGGCTAGTTGAAATCCCAAAATTCAATGAGCACAAGCATAAATATGATGTTTCTAAATGAACAAAGGACATTTGGCTCTCCTTTTGATTTGGATTTTTGTAGATTTTGTTGTTGTGGGATCCAGAGACCCATGCATAGGCCCTGTGAAAGTGATGAGGCTCGAGAGAATTGGTCATTAACTCAATAAAGTTTCAAAGCTTGTTGTTGAAGGTCTTTGATGTAATTTGTTTGTGATAATAGACTGTGTATGTGAATTGTCTATTTAAATTAATGAAATTACAATTTTTGTGGTTTGTTATGAGCATACATGGCAAAAAACGATATCCTACATGCATTTGAATTCAATCATAGGTGCAAGAGACTTACAAGTACTTCAATATTTGGGCATGCTACTTGTCTTAGGCTTGCATTTTTTAAGCTATTGACATGCATTTTCATGAATTGTGAAAATAAGGACAATTTTTTTTCAAGCACAATAAAATGTAGGAGTGAAATCATGGCACAAGGTCAAAAGGGATTATAAATAACTGAATGTAGAATTCAAATCAACTTTCATAACATGATTTGGATCCTCAACTTGGCCTTGATGGACATTTAAGCAATGATTGTGTGCATTTTCTTTCAATGTGAAAAACATTGTCATAAGGTAGCTTTGAAGGCAAATTGCATGCATTTAGAGATGAGTTAAGGAAATGTACAACAAGGTCTGTGTGCCCAACATAGAAAATTACAGAAAAATTAGGATATTTTCCTTATATCATGCATGTGACAGATTTAACACATGTTTTTGTTAGGATTCATATACTTTGCACATTGTGTAAAAAGAAAATTTTAGTATTTTTTCACAATAATAGCTTTTAAGACTCAATTGAAAATATGGAAATGTAGGAAGGTGGGAAATGAAAAAATGCATAATCTCCAATTTGAATAACTCAATTTGGCCAATAAAGCACAATAATTTTAGTAAAACATGACAATTTCTTCAATTTCTTCAATTTCAATAAATAAATAAAAAGTTGTTGACTTGGCAGATTATATGCCGGCAAAATGAGGTGAATTTGGGAATTCTGATATATGGGTTTTGTCAGAAATGCAATAATATACAGACATCAAGAATCACTTTTTCAAAATGGCACGTGTAAGAACCTTGGAATGCTTTTTTCTAATCACATTCAAGTTGCATTATTGATTGGATTGCTTATGCAAGGTAGGGCATGCATTTTATGTTTATTTTCTCCTGTTAGCAGCATCGGGCAGTAATTCTCCCAGATTGGTCATGCTGATTTGACCAAGGGAGGATGATACATTCACTCACGGGGCCATGCTGATTTGGCTAGTGGTGAATGACCCAGGTGTAGCCTCTCTCCTATTTGTCATGTTGATTTGACTAGGAGTGATAGAGACTCGAGATGCTCTCACATTGTCTGCTTGAGGATGGAGCGATCTAATTTTTATAGGGCAAGTTTGACTTGTTTACAAGTCTAGTCTAATCTTGAAGATGTAGGCTCAAGAGACCTCTTGTCATGAGGGGATTCTCAGTGGGTTTACTCAACATTAGAGTTCTATATTAATTATACGTGCATGTGAGGAGAAGGTAAATCAACATGGCTCATGGACAACTTTTCTAGCAATAAATACCAAGGAGAAGTAAAAGTTGGCCCTGCAAGTGAAGAAGAAGCATTGAAGAAGCCCATAGTAATTATTGTGGACAAAAGAAGAAGTCGTCCCCACAAGTAAAAATAAGGTGACTTGTTTAGTATAAATAAGGTATCTTGGTTCTCATGTGTTAATCATCACTTCACAACTGCTCTTCTCTCCTACAATTCGTTGTCCGAGAAGAAGTTCATTGTTCAAGAAGGGGAGGCACAATTTCAACAAGGACCATCTTTGGCTAGGGTTTTATATCTTTTGTTGGATGAACTATCTTGTCCAGGTTATATTTCTTTCAAGGGCACACTTATCCAAGTGCTAGGGTTTCTTCATATTGATGATATAGTTGTAATATTGGATTTATTTCTTCTAGAGAAAAGTTGTTGGGTTTTATCCCAAGGTTGGGTTTCTCGGGATAAAATATTTGTGTCTATTGTGCATGGATAACTTTCTATGATTCTATTATTTCCATTGGATAGTTTTTTGGTTGAGATTTTCAGTGTGTAATTATTCTATGATAACAATGATATTAAAATTTTGTTTGAAATCATAAGGAAGTAATCATCAGATCTGGAATTTGTTAAAATTCAACATGGTATCAGGGCCTTGTTGAAATCTGCCATTGCGCAGTATATCTGAAATTTCTCTGGAAATCGTTGGAAATTTATTGGAAAACATTGGGACTAATTTTTCTTCAGATATACTTGCCTTACCTTAGCGCATCTTTTGGTGCTCTCAGTTTGACTTTTGATCAAGGTTGAAATTTTAGGGTTTCAGGCTTGTTGACAATGGTGACCAGTCTCAGAGTAGAAGACATGCTAGATGGTGCTTCAAATTTCAGATCCTGGAAGACCAGGATACTCCTCATCTTGGATTAAAATGAGATTCATAATTATGTAAGAGAAGTTGTCTTAGAACTAGAAAGTGATGAAGAGAAATCTAGACATAAGAAGAATGAAGCAAAGGCGAAAAGGATCTTTATAGATTCGTAAAAGCTCATTTGATTCCACACATTGTTGAGTTTAAGACTGCCAAGGAAATGTTTGATGCCTTGGTGGAATTGTTCAAGAGTAAGAAAACTAACATGAAATTAGCTTTGAGGAATCAACTCCATATTATCATGATGACCAATTCAGATTTAGTTGCCACTTATTTCATGAAGGTCTCCCAGTTGAGAGATCAACTTAATACCATTGGAGACACCATTGATCATGCAAAACTTTTTACCATGACTCTTAATGGGTTTCCTTCTTCATGGGAGTCATCTTTTCAGAGCATTTGTGGGTGAGAGAAGTTGCCCAAGCTTGATAGACTATGGACTGATTGTGTCCAAAAGGAGACCAAAGTATTTTCCAAGGGAATCTTGTAGAGACCTTGAGATGAAGGAACTCAATCTCTTGCAGCTCATGCAAGAAAAGGAAAAGGTAAAAGAAATTTTGGAAAGAAAAATACAGGTGGCAGATCAACTTCAGTTCAAGAATAGAAGAATAAGGATCTTTCAAAGATCAAGTGCTACAATTGTCACACTTTTGGTCACTATGCTTCTCAGTGTCCTTAGAAGAAAGGGAAGGGAAAGTAGCATGCATCAACAACCGATGTTGATGAGCATCCACCACAGAAGAAGACAAAGGAATCTAAACTTGATAAGATTGTAGATGAACTTCGAAATGAATATTTCTTTGTCTCCGCTCTTACAAGCACTATTATAGATAGTCCTGATACATGGTTGGTAGATAGTGGTTCTTCTAGGCACATGAAAAGTTACCAAGATTCTCTCATAGATTTAACAAAGAAGGAATTAGCATTAAAGGTGGAACTTGGAGACAATGCCAAGTATGCAGTAAAAGGAGTTGGAGTGGCATCGTTTCATCTAGAGTCTAGAGATTATCTACACATGAGAGACGTATTGTTTGTACCAGGATTAAGGAAGAACTTGCTCTCTATCTCAGCATTGGAGGATAGAGGTTACATAGTTTCATTTGTATATGGTCGAGTTCTTGTATGGCCTAAGGGATCGAGCACAGACTCAACATGAGTGATTGGTGTTCAAGAGGGAGGAATGTATAGATTTTCAGGGCGTCCATCCTAGGCATTGGTACATGACAATATCATTTCATGTGAGTTATGGCATTGGATATTTTCTCACCTGCATTACAGGGCTTTTCCAGGATTAAGGAGAATGGTTATAGGTATTCCATAGCTCCAGGCATAGCATGAGGGTGTTTTCATGGGATGTACACTTGGTAAGAATACCAAGAGACTATATCCGAGTAGTGATAGTAGATATAAAGGGATCTTGGATCTAGTGCATTCATATGTATGTGAACTTATGTCAATATCATATTTGGGTGGCTTCTTGTACTATGTGACATTCATTGATGATTTCCCATGGAAGACTGGGATCTACTTCATGAAGACCAAGGATGAATTCTTCAACAGGTTCCAGGAGTTCAAGTCTCAGGAAAAGAACTTGACATGGAATAATATCAAGGTTTTAAGGTCAGATAATGAAAGAGAGTATACTTCCAATGAATTCAGTGATTTCTGTAAGGAAGCAGGGATCAAGAGGGAGTTTATAGTTCCTTACAACCCTCAACAAAATGGGGTTATGGAAAGGAAGAATAGGTCCATTGTAGAGGTCGTCAAGGAAATTATTCATGATCGGAATCTACCCATGTTCTTATGGGTATAGGCTTCCAACACAACAATTTATGTTCAAAACAAAAGTCCTCATCGGATATTGGGAGATAAGACTCTTGAGGAGGCATTCACAGGAATGATAAGCCAAAGGTTAGCCATTTGAGCATATTTGGTTGTCCAGTGTACATCCATGTGCCCAAGGAGAAGAGGATGAAGTTAGAACCTTCTGGAAAGAAGGGTAATTTTTTGGGATAGAACGAGACTTTGAAGGCCTATAGGATATACATTCCAGGACAACGTCAAATTGAGGTTATTCATGATGTTGCTTTTGGTGAAGATGTAGCCTTTGGGAAGTCTAGAGAATCTCATATGGATATTGATAGTGAGGAGCAGGAGGATCTGAAGGATGGTGGTACAGATCCCTCTAGTCTAGTTGTTCATCCTTTAGACTATCAAGAAGAGTCAGTAGAGCTAGTGGATCTACCTAGAGATGTTGCACTAATTAGGAAGAGGCCATCATGGCTTCATGACACTTTCCAGGATGAAAAGGAGAATGCAACTCCCAGTGGTACTTTTAGAGAGAGTAAACGACCTAATAGGTTCTCGAGTTATATGGCATTGATGAGTCACATCATTGATTCCAAACCTTTCAATTATGAGGAGACAACAGGCCTGCAGGTTTGGAAGGATTCCATGATGGAAGAGTATCAATCCATCATGAA
>ML845239.1:2264-36883 GCA_009831015.1 Picea engelmannii
TCTCTTACATATTATTTTTTGTTTATCTCTACTTAAAGATTTAAATTATTATTATATTTTGAATTAATTTAAATTATATTTAGATTTGAATATAAATTATTTTGAATTAGTTAAATTTGAATTAAGAAAAAATTAATTAATTAATATTTAAATTATGTATATATATTTAAACAATAATAATAAAATAAAAAATAAAATAAAATAAAAAAAATTAAAAAATATTACATAAAATTAAAACAATAAAAAAAAAAAAATTCAAATGGCATCGTGGGTCCTCGCATGAGGCCCACGTGCCCCCTCCCCCCACCATCGATTCACTACCTAAAACCCTAAACGCACTCTTCCCGGGTCTCTATCCCCAAACCCTAAACGCTCCTTCTCTTGTCGCCTTTCTCACTCAGCAAGTGCAGCCTAGGCCTCTCCTACTCTGCAACTGCGGCGGAGTTATGGTAATGGTTGGAGGCTTCTCCCTCGGTGGCTCGATGCTCGGCTCTGAGCGTTAGCATGTATATTGTTTTGGTAAATGACTTGTGTGTTGGTTGTGTTTTGATGTTCGACACACTGTGCACCTGCTATGCTCCTTGTGGGCTTCGCATTCGGCGCTAGGATTTGTGTTCTTAACTCTCGGTGTTGAGTACTTGGAGGTTGGCCCTAGGCCAATATATNATATTCTATTATGCAGCTTAGCGCTTGGGCGCTCAGTCTAGACCGACCTGTGTTGTGTTGCAGGTGCTTGGCTTTGTAAGTTTTGTTTTTGATACAGTGTGTGTTGTTTTGGCTCGTGGGATCCTCTGTGGCAGTTGGTGTGAGTGTTGTCAATGCCCTGGCTCTTGTTCTCGGGTGCTTGAAGGCACAACAAGCAACGAGCCTGTGGGTTGTTTCCTTGTGCGCTTTGCAAAGAGCATGGCTGTGGGATTCCTTGTGGATTCTCCTTCGTGGCGGTGTGTGCTCGGTCTTGCGTAATGGGTTCTATGGTTGTGTGTGCGGTTGCAAGTCACGTGGACGTGTTTGCTGGTGCGCTAGACGGTGTGTGGTGTGACTTGGTAGTTGTATGGTTTTTCCTCTCTCTACAAAGGACCAAGAACCGGTAGCAGATGAAACGATGGTTTAACTGAACCAGTAGCAGATGAGTAGTCAGTAAATCCAAAAGCAGATTCCATGCTTTTTCTTCTATTTTGATTCATGCCTCTCTTTTTTTCAGTTCTCTTAATGCTTTTTACCGAAGATTTAGCCCTGATTTACCATAAATTTGAATTTTATTTTATGCCCAGGGTCCTGTCTAATATCCAATTGAAGGGATGGATTCATTCCCAGGGAAGGAGATTGAGTTCAAACAATATGAGTTGAGTGTTGAATTAGATAATTTGGCATAGCATGTGATTGTACAATAGCCTGCCCTAACATCACACTTCCCTTCCCAAAGGCTTCTAGGAAATGAGCAGGTAAATTATTTTGTGTGAATTGTCCTGCTGCTGCATGTGGTGGAAATTGAAGTTCTCTCGACATAACATTAATATCACCTTTTCTTACTAGAGTCCCCAGAGTTTCTACATGATTGTTCTTTGAGGAAAAGTTTGACAGAACTTGTTGAGGAGAAGCATTTGGCAGTTCTAAAGTTTTTGTCGCACACCATGTGTCTCCAAAACCTGGAAACAGTAGTTGACTCGTATGCATCCCCATTGACTTATGTGGCTCCTCTAAAGTACCTTTTTTTTTTAAGCTTATCCCAAAGTTTTCCTGTTGTAGAGGCAAAGTACCAGCCTTTTGTTTCCCAATATCTTCCTCCCTCCATTGCAATTTTGAAGGAAATGATTTAGAAATGCATTTTTAAAACCAGTTTTACCATTTTTCATTTTTTCTTTTCCTTCATTAGAATTGTTCGACAACACAGGTATTCCAACAGAGGACGAACACCTTCAGTAACCACTCACATAACCAGATCAAAGATCAACACGCCGATGTTTTCACGTGGTAAAACCCCTACGGGGAAACATCCACGTCCCCAGCCAATGCAGCCACTTGGAGCAGTTTATTAATGCAGAGAAAAAGATTACAGAGAGATTTTACAAGCGAGTTTCTCACAATCGATCATCAGCAAATGACCCTCCATGCTCTTTAAATAAAGATCATGGACTAATCAGGTGTTAAGCCACGGATCAATGGTCGTTAAGATCGAGGAGAGTATGAACCGTCGGATCACTCTATGTCGGGAACATATCATGACCGTCGGATTTCTTAACTACAAATGCATACTAAAAAAACACACTTTTACCTAACGACATATTAGACCAAGTAGATCTTAACTAACTCCTAAGTGTCTAAATATCCTAACAAGAATTAGTTATTTGCCCTTCACTTTGCTCGTAGATCCACCACATGATAGGCGCAAGCTTAATTCAAGCCCGTTGTTATCTTCTGAACCATCTGGAGAGGTAGGATTCTGGTTGAAGTCTCTAACATCTCCCATTTTAGAGTCCCTGGTATATGGTTTCACAACCTACTTGGTTCCATGAGCTATTATTTTTTTTAGTTTAACTATTTGTTTGTTTAATTGAAGCAAGTGTTAATTCACTTAATACTTTCACTGTGTAGAATATTATATTACTTTACTTTCAAATGGGCATATTGTTTATATATATATCTGTGTAAATAAATAAAAATTTGTGTTTTTGGCTTGCAGGCTAGGTGGAGCTGGAGCTGGAGCTTGGCCCAGATTTATATCTAATTAAAGGTTTCAAGGCCCCTGGGCTGCTTTCAATATATATATATATATATATATATATATATTATTTAGGGTTGTTTAAATTTCTGGGTGGGTACAGTTCCATTCCTAAATTGGGTAGGTGGGTAGGCCCTGGTCCAAGTTTTTAAACTAGGGCTCTGATACCATGTGTAAGGTCTCTTCCCACAGAGCCTTATAAAACACAAGTTAAAATAGAGAATAGAGAAATGTCATCCTGTACAATTTAATCATCAGCATATAACCATTTATAATTCAGCAGAAATTAAATTTATGAATAGCATGATAATAAATCACATAACAACCACATAACACAGCATATTCAACAACTTGATGATAACCACCTAACACAGCGTAATCATGAAAATGCATACCTCTGACTGATGTTATTTCTCCAATCTCCGGTTTTCCTCTCTGCTGCTCTGCCCAAACTCTGCCCAAACTCTGCCCAAAACTGAATCTTTCCTCCCTGCCAGCTAGGAACAGAGCCTATCCGGCTCCCTAGCTCCAGGATTCCATGAGGATTCCTGGCCCCCGAGCCCAAAACTCCCAGCAACCGATGCTCCCCTGTAACAGTCCACCCGAACTCCAAACTCAAATAATGCTTCCTTTCCCCAAATTTCCAAAAGTCCTTCTCCCAAATGCCTCTGCCCCCTCATATCCTCCTTCCCATTCACTGCCTCCTCCCTTCATTCAATGCCACCCACCTTATCCCTCCATTCAATGCCTTATCCCTTCATACATTAAGTTTTCTATTAAATAAATTAAAAATTATTAAGCCTTTAATTCGTTACCCAAACATTAAATGAGTTAATTAATTAATTAATTAATCAACATATATTAAACAATAATTAATTAATTAATATTATTAATAAATAATCATTATTTAACTAATACACATTAGGACAGTTAATTATTTAATTAATTATACTTGATAAACTTTAAGCAATTATTTAACTAGGGTTGTTACAGAATGTGAGGGTTTGTTGAAAGAGCCTATGTTGAATAGAGTCTTCTATGATGTTATTGGAGGAACACCATGAATTAAAAGTCATCACATGATCGTATGGGTCGTCACCACCTTTTTCTTCGAATTTGGGGACATCTGATGGAAACTTAATAGGCATGGGTGGACAAGTTTCGTCGTGAATTATGGGGTCATTGATAAGTTCTTAAAGGTCTAAAAGATTCAAACTTGCCATGAATGACAAGATTTTGGGAGTGGATTTTCATCCAGTGGAAGGATTAGTTAAAGGTAGTGGGGGTGTGGGAGGTGGTGATCTTCTATATCCTCCCAATCCTCTTGTTCCTCATGTGCCTTCCATAAGGGCACAATCTATATGTCTGGTAGCAATACTCCTAGCTAATGAGACTAAAGATAGTAGAAGATCATGGATCCTAAGAGATCACTTAGGGTGATAAGGGCTTGAAATGATGACTTAGTCTCAAGTTTTTGAATTAAATAAGTCTTGATAAAATAAATGTATTAACTATGAAAATATTTTACCAAAATAATGTGATATCAAATAATAAAATAACATCCCTAAGATTTTATCACAATTCAAGAATATCTAGATGAAAACATTGGGCCTTCCAATTTAATTTCTATAAAGGGTGTTGAAATCCATTGGGGGTGCATCCAAAAGAAGGTAGAATGAAACAATTATAGTGACATGACCTAGGGTGATGAAATCCAAGGGAAAATCTAGTATTTGTTTCAAGTAGTGCTCACAACCCCATGAGTGATCCAGATTGGATCATTATATTATTTGTCATTTATCGCAATGCTTTCATAGTGGAAAAAATTGGAGGAATCAACTTGCGGTGTCATTTTAGCAAAAGGTCCCAATTTGGACAATTTAGGTTGGAAACCGTCTTAAATCTTCCACGTCCATTTTAAGGCATAAAACAACATTTTCTTTTTACCTGCTTGATGCAGCCAAAGCCTAAGATTCATTCACAAGATCAAATAAACCATGAAAACACAGGAGAATGGAAAAATAACTCTTTTTTATTCCTTCTCCATCCTAAGTATTACAATCGAAGTTCAACCCCTTATAACTACTATCTGGGATTTTCCAAAACAACTTATTTTAGAAAAATAGCTAAATTTAGAAAATTCTCGCATGACTCTAAAACCGACCACTAACTAAGAGCTAACTAGCATGACACTATTTGTCAACTCGCTTTTCTAATTAATCTCATAAAGTAAGAGATAATTGATAATTGAAAAAATAAAAATTCACGTAAAAACACTAAAACCCCAATTTGAGGCCTTATATGAAGGAATTTGGCCCTGAAAAAGTGTCAAAACAATGTCCAGTTGGATAGATCAGATCGACACAGCAGTGAACTCTTCGAGATGCAACTCCCCATAAAATTTCATCCCAAACGAATAACCAAGTCAAAAGTTACGACCCTTGGAAAATCCCAAAAAAATCCTTGCATCACTACTTCCCACTATGGACAATGATTCCATATTCTACACTTTAATATATTTCCAATGGTGTGTCAAACGCCTCAATTGGAGTTCGTATGCAAAAGTTATACCTCTCGCAAGTTGACCTACCATGTTTACCACCATGGTATGAGAGGATGCCACATTAGCCCCCGTTACTCACGCATATGGGTCTAGCCACGTATGGAATTTCAAGAAAATTATAGAAGGTTCAAAACCTTATCACAATTAAGGATTGAGGAAGTCAAAACCCTACCCCTAGATGGCTATTGGTTGATGTTAAATATCAGGCCACTAGGAGGAGAAGGGGTTCCATTCTTTGGCATGGAATTTGTTCCATAGTTGAGTAGAGAACCTAGCAGTGGTGTTTTGAGAGCATATCAAAGGAGGAGAGATCCTGTAGCATCCATATAGGTCACAATGTTAAAGGAAACTCCATAGAAAGTGTCTATTTCTTTGTACTTGCATTTGAAGAAAAGAGAGCAGAACAACCTCACCTTCTAGATGGGTTTTCTCACATATTGGGTTTCCGAGGTTATGTCTTATGTGTATTTGTGGATGGTGTCTGAGTATTTATTTATGTTCTCTATTTTTTCGCATTTCAACTATTTCATACATTTAAGTAGAAAACTAGTGATTAAAGAATCTGAGATCTAAAGAAAATTAACCTTCACAGTAAAGATTTCAGTATTTTTATTAGATTTGTCGTGACGAACTATCTAGTGGAATATCCACGGTAGTTTACAAATCATATTGGTATCAGAGTAAGTTTTCTTAGGGTATTTGTGGAAAGTTGCGGGGATCCAAGAACTAGTTTAAGAAGAAAGTCATAGAACCCTAGCCATGGTTGACAAGTTTGTTCATAACAACCCTCCAAATCCAACAAATGAGAGATTTGTGAAGCTGAAATAGCAAGTCCCTGACATATCTCGCAATATGCCCCTCCTCATGGTGGCTCTAGAAAGTAAGCTCAAACCATTCGAAGAAGTTAGAGGCTCGAACTCAAAGATCGGATTAAATGAGAAACTAGGGGATTGTGAAGACCCAGAAAAGGAGTTGCGGAAGGAAACCGAGAAAGAGAAGTCGAGTTCCAGTACAATAAACCCTTCATAGTATTTATTCAATATGGAAGAAAAAGTGGACATAAAGTCATACCAAGGTGAGATCGATGCATTAAAATTGAATCATTGATTGCAACAACTAGAAGTTTATTTCATCATTCACCATATAAATGAAGAACAAAAGATATCATTTCCCAGACTGAAGTTACAGGACCATGATTTAACTTGGTGGGAAAGTCATACATAAACACTTAGGTTGGAGGGTGATCCGCCAGTAACCAAGTGGGAGGATTTCAAAACCCTCATTAAGTCCCAATTCTATCATATTGGGTATGTAGAGGACCAATGGATCCATTGGCATTACTCCAGGAAAAGGCAGGGGCAAAGTGTACAGGAGTACACCATTGATTTCATAAAGATGGCCATCATGTTGGGTATCTCTCCCAAGAACCCAGATGTATTCCTCAAGTATTTGGGGGGTCTACATAGTCATCTACGAAATCAAGTGATGCTTTTCAAGCCAAGGATGGTGGACGAGGCATGTGTACATGCATAATGTCTAGAAAACATAGGCCACAAGAAAGGGAAACCGAGCAGTTTCAAGCAAAAAGAGCACCACGAAGTTTCTAAGGAGGTGTTAGTGCTAGAAGATGCTCTATGAATGTTGGGAGGGCATGCCTAGCACATATTAGTTATTGCAATGGTTGATTTGATGGAAGGTGGATCAGGTAGATTTGGTGAGAAAGGAGAAGGGCAGAAATCTGGATTTAAAACATATGTTGATCATTGATTGAAGTCATTGGGCATGGAGTCTCCTGACATTCATTGATCAAAGGCAATCAAACCAGTTATTAGACAGGCATAGGTAGGTAGAAGAATAAAGAGAACAAATATGGAAAACACATGCTTCACTATCAGATCAGACTTGCATAATCCATAAGAAGAATCTCCATAAACAGAAATTCTTTCTGAGAATGAATACTAGATATCTGAATGAACTTTACTAAAACAAAGTAAGCACACTAAGACATTAATATATAGGAAATCTGGAGTGATTCAGTTCCATTCAAATAAGAGGAAGAATAAATAGTAAAACACAATAGAAATACATACTAATAAACTTGGTTCTCATATATTTTTGATGTTGATATACAGAAAGGAAGACTACCCCAGTCTAATATTTGAGGAGACAGTCCTCTGCTTCAAAATCCTTCTCTTCGGCATCTTGATCCCCCCTTCTCTAATGATTTTTTGCTCATATTTATAATATATGGGGTTTTAATTACATCCTCATTAATTAGTTACATAGGAATAGGATCCTATTCGCCCAAAATATGGATAAATAAAGATGATATGTAACCAAAAATTAGGAGAGCTGTTGTAGATCCCTATTTTTGAAACTGCTTTGACCAAGCCTTAGCTGGCTCTTTCCTTCGATTCCAAACAGATAGCACAAGCTGACAGGTGTTGAAGATGATAATCATGCCCTGGAGAAGCTTCGGGATCCACTAGATCACTTGCCACCTTTGAAAACTCACCATTCTGTATACAGGCATTTCGGTACCGTTTCTGCACTGAAATTATGGTAAACGCTAACGAAATATCTGTACATGAAATTTTTTAAAATAAATGGTCCCAGCTGCAAAACCTTGAGAAAGAATTTTTCAAAACAAAGTTCCTGAATGACCTCCAAAGGTCTCACGAACTTATTTTATGTTTTCTTAGATCATTAGATGACCAAGGTTGGAATTTGCAGATAATTCTAACATCTGTTCTTAAGCCAATATGGTCGCAGCCTAGCAGGTGCTCCTCCATGCTGTACAATGAAAACTTAATTAAATAACCTGCATGTCTCCAAAATTGCTCTCAATGAATCTATCCCTGCAAAACTACCATATGTATCAAGTCAAAATGTCAAGACCTTTAACTCTCCATAATCATAAACACGAATAGCATGCATCCACTGGAATCATGACAAACACCCTTCAAACTTCACTCTTTTTCTTAATACAGCTGTCCAGGTATCATATCGATTTCCTCTTTTGATGTGTATGAAACAATATCACCATCCCTGAGTTGAATGAAAGCTGCACATTGTGCCATGGCATTTGCAGCAATGGCTACCACCAAGTTTTCTATAATGGTATGCATGGATGACTTCACAACCCACCCACTAGATGATAAGCACCTGGGCTCCAATTCTTCCTCTTTGTTGCAAACAAGCTCCATTTCAACAAGTATACTCACTTCATTATTTTCTCATCCAATAGAGAACAATTCTCCCGTTATGAAAAAATGAAATCTGAATATAAACAAGCTTGATCACTATCACAATATATTACCCTAAGAAGAACATAAGGATCTAGCCATGTTAAATGCCTGTGGGCACCAAACTCCATTTCAATACGACTGCATGTATCAACATTTGCAGTTTCATATATAGTGCCTTCCAACTGATCCCAAATATCCATATTTGGACCTTTCACAGTACTTAAATTGCCATTCGATAGTCTTGCAAAAGGATGTTGCAAAGACAACATTAATGTTATCTTTGAAACGCATTGGGAAAAACCACTGTCACCTTTCCCAATCAGTGAAGGTCGAAACTTCATTCCATCCTCTGAGGTTCTAAAAATCATCCATGATGATTATAACCATGGCCAGAATATTGCAAACATCATTTCAACAAGTTGTTCCTTAATTGCACTCTCTTCTATCAGCATTGGCCTGGCCTCACTGATAACGCCTCTATTTCATTCATATATGTTTTTGTTGATTCAGCATTTAACCTTTTCATCAAATGGCACTTCGCAAATTGCGATATCCAAACTTTCTTTGTTACTTCCAGGTGAGTTTCTGAAGCAAGTATCTGTCTTGTAGTAGCATTTAGCAATTCCTCTATGCGCAGGCTCCATATCCCACAATCCAGTTGCATCTTTGATGTATATCCTTAGAAGATATTTGAAAAATGGGGAAAAACATTGTTCAGTCATCCAAAACAGATATATAACCCAGCTTCAGCTCCAACATGGAATTCAAACATGTTCTTCATAGTTTAACCTTCTGCTTGATAGTCTTCATGTCAATCTGGAAAGTGCACTTTTTCCTACGTTTTACCGCCATTGGGATCGTCTCTATATATGCTTGAACTTGATGAGATAGACCTTTCCAGGCGCCTGCTTGTTGTTGCTTTTCCAGAGTGGCAATTTTCCTTTAGGGTATTTAAATGAACATCATTAACTCTCTGGTTTCGAATAGGAAGCAACTTATCATTTAGGGCTAATAAGATTTTCAACAATTTGGTCAAGTCTGGGCGCATTACTAATACATCAGGAGACTGGCTGCCTGTAACAATATCTCCAACAACAACAAGAGCTAATTCACTGTAATATGTGCCAACATTCCTGATAAAGAATGGACCTGTACAAAGTGCTATGAAAATGGTAGAGACATTTGACATTTAATTCTTGGCTGACGATGGTGCTAGCACTTGCAAATTCATTCTCAACTTCTGTCTTCCACGCATTTGATCACAAATCCTTCCCCTGGCGCTTTGGTGAACCTTTGCATCGACAGTTGAACGCTTATTCACTCAACTTCTGTCTTCCACGCATTTGATCACAAATCCTTCCCCTGGCGCTTTGGTGAACCTTTGCATCGACAGTTGAACGCTTATTCACCCTCGGGTAGTCTTTGTTGACATCCAGTGGCATGGTCTTGACACCTGCAAGCTTACCTCTGCGCCTCTGATGTACAGAAAAACTTGGTTATATAATTTCGGAATTACTGGACTTGGCATGCATGCAGCCATAATAAAAGACTGACCATCAATACTCTCCACAATTTCCTTGGCAACTGGTGTGAGTGATTTTCCAGCGCTCAATCATTTGCGATTTCTCCTCAGTACTTGAAAAAAATTACCTTGACACCCGGGCGTTTCTTTGCTACTTGAACTCTCGAGCATGTATGGTGGCATTCAATGCTTGGCATGTGGATGAGCACCCTTGTTGTGCAGTGGGTAATGTCCCACATGTAATGAGAAGAAAATCTTTCATTTGTTTTCTATACAACAGAGTTTCTCTCTATAACCGACCCCTTGTCGACAAGGTTTGTCTCCCGAACTTGATGCTTGGGAGCTTCCTCGTGACTTTGGATATATTTGGTAACAATCGTCATGCCATTGACTTAGCAATAAACTTTTTACCTCGGTGTATATGGTGAATGCCATTGACTTAGCAATAAACTTTTTAGCAGCGAATAAACTTTGTTCATGAAAATTATTAATAAATATAGAGCTGATAAATAAACTTTTTAGCAGCGAATAAACTTTGTTCATGAAAATTATTAATAAATATAGAGCTGATAAACTTTGTTCATGAAAATTATTAATCAATAGCGAATAAACTTTATTCATGAAAATTATTAATCAATATAGAGCAGAGCTAGAGGATAGGCTTGCTAATGACTTTTGTGAGAGGATAGGCTAATGACTTTTTTGCAGCAAATAAACTTTGTTCATGAAAATTATTAATAAATATAGAGCAAATAAACTTTGTTCATGAAAATTATTAATAAATATAGAGCAAATAAACTTTGTTCATGAAAATTATTAATAAATATAGAGCAGAGTGAGAGGATAGAATAGGCTTGTGAATAAACTTTGTTCATGAAAATTATTAATAAATATAGAGCAGAGTGAAAGGATAGGTTTGGATAAGGGTAAGCTTTTTTGCAGCGAATAAACTTTGTTCATGAAAATTATTAATAAATATAGAGCAAAGTGAGAGGATAGGCTTGGATAAGGGTTGAGTTTTAGGCTAGAAATTTTGGGTATAGAGCAGAGTGAAAGGATAGGCTTGGATAAGGGTAAACTTTTTTGCAGCGAATAAACTTTGTTCATGAAAATTATTAATAAATATAGAGCAAAGTGAGAGGATAGGCTTGGATAAGGGTTGAGTTTTAGGCTAGAAATTTTGGGTACTAAAAGAAGGGGAAGAAGAAGTGGGAAGGGAAAAGGATAAAAAAATGACAACCACTGCACATAATTGCAAGGATCTCAGCAACCATTGTAACCATTGCAATATTGATAGGCACACTGAAGAAAAGTTTTGGAAACTACGTCCAAAGTTGAACCCGGAGAACCGCAAGAAGGATGCAAAGAAAAAGAATCTTCTAGCTATAGATTCGAGCAATCAGGCTGGAAGTAGCTTCGATGTGGATGAGAAGATTGTATGCACATCAGTGAAGAAGGAGGTGAATATGTGTAGCCTTCATAACTAGGAAGAGAAGGAGATGACCAAACTCTTCCACGTCAAGATCTAGGTCAAGAAGACCAAGATAGATGCCCTGTTAGACTTTGGTTCACAGGCTAATCTCATAGCAGTGTATTTGGTCGGCAAGCTTAGATTGGAGGTTCACAAACATCCTAGCCCATGTGCATTGGGATGGGTAAACAAGGATGCAAAGATCAAGGTAATGAAATAGTGTAAGATTGAATTTGTTGTAAGTGTTAATTTTATTGATGAAGTGGAATTGGACGTAATGCCCCTTAATATATGTGCAGTAGTGTTTACAAGCCCCTACATGTAAATGAGAGATGTAATATTCATGGAGAGAGCCAACCAATATCGACTAATCAAGGATGGTAAGTCCTACATCATCAAGGAAAGTCAAAGATCTCACAAGTAAGTGCCAACCAAGCCAAGAAGATGATTAGTTCCAATCATAAACATGTTTTACTTTTCTTAAGAGAAAATCAAACTGAGGATGAGTCGATAATAGTAAAGGCATCCCTGAAGGGGTGTAATAAAGAGTAGAAACATCATTTGGAGGAGTTTCTACATGCACACAACAGAGTGTTCCATGAGCCTAAAAGGATACCACCCAAGAGGGAAGTGGAGCACAAAATATATTTATTTCCAAACTCCCCATTGTCAAATATTAGGTTGTATAGACAGTATGTTTTGGAAGCAAATGAAGTGAAGAAGCAATTGCAGGAATTGTTGGAGCAGGTTGATTTGACCAATCACCTCACCTTGTGGTTCACTTATCATAATTGTACCAAAGAAGGATGGGACTTGGTGAGTGTGTATCGACTACAAAGCATTGATCAAGATTACACTAAAAAAAAATACCCTCTACTTAGGATCGATGATTTGTTAGATCAGATACAACATACAAAATGTTTCACTAAGTGCAATCTCAAATCGGGATACCACCAGGTGTGCGTCAAGTAATAAGACACCTGGAATACTACCTTCAAGACAAGGAAAGGTTTGTATGAATGGTTGGTCATGCCATTTGGTTTATGTAATGCACCAGCTACATTTATGAGACTAATGAATGATGTATTACGTCCATATCTAGATTCATTTGTTATAGTCTATTTGGATGATATATTGGTTTATAGTGCTACATGTGGGGAGCACATCTCACACATCTTGCAGGTGTTAAAGACTCTAAAGAAGCACCAAATGTTGGTTAACCTCAAGAAATGTGAGTTTTCTCTACAGCATTTGGTGTATGTGATAGGTGGAGGGGAGCTCAAGATAGATCTTGTAAAGATGGAAGCCATCATGAAATGGCTAGTTCCTACAAATTTCATTGAAGTTAACAGTTTTGTTGTGGAAGCACAATAATTGAAGAAGTTCGTAGATTCATTTTTAGCAATAGTTGCACCTCTCCACACCATAACAAAAAGTGGTAAGAGTTTTTGGTGGGGAAAGAATTAGCATAAGTCTTTTGATCAACTAAAAAGAAAGATCACTCAAGCACCAGTTCTCGCATACCAAACTTGAAAAATCCTTTCCAAGTGGAGACAGATGCAAGTGCTTATGTCATGGGCACAATTTTTTTGCAAGGAGAAATGCATGTATGCTACCATTCTAAAATATTTCATGGGGCAATTATGATCTAGATGGATATCAATGGAAACCCACCTATTCCACTGGCTTAAAGAATAGTTTTCCATTTTGGTAGTTGTTTTACAGTTGTTCAAGTCCCAAACTTCCAAGGCCATTTTGAGGCCCTAAACGACATTTTTTTGGATGTTTGGGGGTCAGGGTACTTTTTGAACCCTCGATGAAAGTTGTACTTATCAGATAGACCTTTCCGACGAGGTATCGAACGCCCCAAATAGAGATCGTATGCAAAAGTTACGGCATCGGGAAGTTGACGTATCAACTACCCCCATTAGGGCCCGCAAACCTTTTGGCGTTTCATCTTCTAGGGTTAGGGTTTTGGATTTTGTTTATGTTAAAAAGGCCTTTGGATCCTCATTGTAAACATCATCATCTTCTTGTGAATGAGCATAGATGTCACATATCTTCTCAGAAATAAGCTGCCACCTATTGGTTTACTACTCTTCTATTATGTCTGAGTTTATTGACCCAGGGTTCATGTCTGTCGAGTTTCCATCAAAGCCTCTAAAACTATCGGCCCTCCTAGTAAACCAGAAGGCAACGCAACACACAGAATGCACTGTGCAGTCTCACCCGAGATAGCTTTAATGGGTGGTTGTAAGACTCGAGTGTTTACAGCCTAGGATTGAGTGTGAGATAAGTGAGCTATATATTGAACCATTTATTATAACTTGTAAGCACAGAACATTGTTATCGACGAGTAAGCAGAAAATATAGCAACTCATTCATGCAACATAATAATAATTGCTTTAGACAATAAATATATGCAAGCATTCATCACATAACACAAATGTTACCGTGGTTTACCCCCTCCTGGGGCTACGTCCACAAAGATTTGGCTCTCAACTATTTTATTATATTATTTCCGCATCTACATCGCCACGCGCTTACAACTCTTCTCAGTCGGGTAAGATCTATATGAGGTGGACTAGATCGCACCAAGCTCCCCAGCCTGCGAACTAACCCTCAAGATCTACCCTCATTCATTTCTCTAGCTCAACGGCTTATACAAAATAGGTCATATAGAAAAAACCCTTACATATCGCATCAAATCATGTGTAACTACAATAACCATAATAACCAGAGGAACCCTCTATAATACCTCGGTATCTATATTTATACTTTTTTGGATCTTCAGTCGTTTACAATACCTTACCAAAACCCTAACCCTACCGTCATTAGGTCTTCCTCCCATGCGTGTGTGTTGTTCTTCCTTCCAGTTGTTGCTTTCCTTGCATGCGTGCGTGTTGTGTTTCCTTCCAGTTGTCGCTTCCCTTGTGCATGCTTTCTTTCCCAAAAACACCATGCTTTTCCACTTTGGCCTGCCTCCAATAGGCCCCCAACACTAACATGTGGCTCAACCCAAGCCACCTAACCTTTGTGTGTTTCCTCGATCTCCTTGGTGATCGCATGGACCTTTTCCTTGAGCTCTATTGCCTGTGTCTACGCCTACACAGTCTTCTCTTTGAGTGTGTCCACTATCTAGATTGCAATTTCATCATTGATCAATTCGACGCATTCTATCTAGGTATGTGTTATATGTTCATTGTCTTCCTCTGCTTGTGCCAGGACTTCTGCTACCCACTCCTGCAACGGTTCCATTTGAGTTCGTCGCTCTTGTTTATGTGTTTGCGTCGTAGATAGCTTTACCTATAATCTCTTTGTGTCCTGCACCCCTTTGATATGTTCTGTGATAGGCATTGTCTTTGTCCGCTGCTTTAGATCTTAGATCGCTACGTTGATCCTATATTATTCCTTGTCCCACTTTTGGACCTGTTTATCATCCTCTAACTTAGTCCACAGTTGCATTGCTTTATCGAACAAGTCAGTTGTTGTGCTGACATGTTTCTCTATCTCCTACAGTTGCGTTGTTGCTTCCTACTTCATTTACTCTTTAACTACTGGTGGAGTGGTTGGTATGATCTGTTCTTGGAGATTCTCGATCTCCTTCTGATATTGCTCGATTGCCTACACAATCCGATCAACCTTTTCTACTGTTGTGATTTCATCTCTCTGCGCGGCCTGTGGAATCTTCGCGTAAGTTCCTGCCACTTTCTACTCCAAACCTTTGATGTGGTCCCTTTCCTCCTAGGTCTCAGATTTATCCTTCGCATAGAATATTTCCAACGCGTCCCGCTTTTCTGTTACTCATTGCAATTCGACTAAGTCTTTATGTGTGCGAGACGGTACTTTGTGGTTTATGCTAACCTGCAACTTGTGTAGTGACCTGGATGGCATCTGCGTCAACACCAGTTGTATTTGTCTTAAGTCCTTCAGGGGTGTTTGCCCCACAATCTCATCCATGCGCAACATACTAGGTGTGATGTGGAATGTTGTGTTCGGGTGCGGTAATGGATGGACTGGATCTCGTTCTTTTACTTCCACTCTTTCCTCCATCTGCGGTGTTGATGGTTATGTTCCCATGCTGCTTGTTGTCTACCCTTCTTCGATTTGCTTGAGGAGCTACCGCATTTCTGCCAATTTCTCTTCCATCCTATCCCTGTGGTGCGCAGCATGGTCAAAATCCTCGTATAGACAATCCTAGACCATTCAGGCTATCATTTCTCCATCATCATCTGTGATCCTATACTATGGCGGTGTTCTTTGTGCCTTTGATTTCATGTGCGCACCTCCTGTTTGTGTGGCTGGCCTCTTGTTTGTCCCTGGTTCCTATGGGTTGGCCTTGTTGTGGTCTCATGCATGAGCTCGGCCTGTTGTTGCTACTCCTTGGTCGGTTGCGTCTTATCCTTCTTCCCGTTCTGGGTCCCTGTCTTCGTTGGCCCTTCGTATGTCGGTGTTTTTTTTCCCTGGTCCGTTCTTCGTCTCTTGGGAACTTGAATTTCCTTTGGTTGGGTCTCTCCCTACCCTACTTCTTCCTCTGTTGTTCTTTCTAGCAATTCCTGGGTAAGGATGGGAGTCTTCCACTCATCGTCCCATTCGTTGATGACCATGTCGATGTCGCCTTCTGTGATACAGTAGCCATTGTTTATCAAGATCCTTCCTCACATGTATCCACATGGTATGTCGTGTAGACTGGAAGTTGGTGATGTCCTTATACCGTGTGACAACCTCTGGTGTTATTCTCCACCTTTTGGAGATGGCTTCATGTAGGTCGCGTAGGTATCCTTCAAATATGGCCCCGTTCGCCTTTTTTTTCCTAGCCTCTAGCCCGGCTCTGAGAAACAAATATCTCGCTCCTTTATTTGGTTTGGGCCTAGTACCAAAAACTACATACCTTGGCTCTTTCCATCCCATGGAGGCTATCAATGTGATCAGCCATGAATAGTGAAACTCTATTCTTAGATCATGGGCATCCTTGTTGTTGGTCCTAAGGTCTGCACCTAACTGCTAAAGGGAAAAGCTAGGCCACCTATCAGTTTAGAATGATTGTTTCTTTTAACTTTTTGTTGGTTGGTCAAAGGTTTATTCTATCAAGACAAAAGCAAGGTTGGGTTGGAAAAATGAAATGGATGAGGGTCCTCCTTGGTTGGTGGTACACTAATGACAGACCAGTGAAATAATAGAAAACAAAGGGAAACAACAAACTACTCAATGAATAATCCGCTACAAGAAGTTCAATACTTAAAATATCATTTCAAGACATTAAACATGTATCAAGACACAATTACTTTTTCAGGTTGCGATAAAAACAAATCTTCACCAAGCATTAGTTGTTTTCACAGGTTGCATATCAATAAAGACAAGTTACACAATATTTGAAAGGAAATGACATGTACTTTGCACAAATCAAAAAGTGCATTCAAGATAAGATAAAAAAACACATGAAGATTTGAACAAAACATTGTCATCAAGAGTATGTTCACCAGGTAGAGAGCTTTAATCCATGCCTAGAATGAGTCCAACCAGTCTGATGTATTGCTATTCTTTCCCAAAAAATCCGACCCTCAAAACATTCAAAGACACTCTATTTAATAGAGTTGCAGAGGTTCTCATCCTCAAGGGACTCAGACCTAATTTTAGGTAACTATTCATAAAACAAATTATTAACTCGACTAAGACACTAGACTTAATCAGCAAGAGTGGTTCTTATCACACACAGAAGACCACTCTTGTATCTAATCTAAGACAATGCTGGAATAAATCAACTAAAAACTAATATTGTCTCTGAGACAGAACTGATGCATGCATTGGAGGAATTCAATTGGCAGAAAATAGGGCATGGGGTGACATAACAGAGCTCTGCATTGAGCGTTGGCATGCCTAGGAGCTATTGGAGGCCACTGGAGACAATCAGATGCATGAGCAGATCTCTTCTTGAGGAAGAGGTAGTTTGTTGAAGTGTTTTGGAACCAATCTACGTCGACCTGTGACTGAGGCTTAACTCTTTGTCTGTATGTGTCTGATATTTCGAAATCTAAGCACACTTTGTCTCGCCTATAATTGAACCTTCTTCTCGCTTTCTCTATGATGAACTGGCTGTGAACGCAAAGATGTGGGGGCGAGCGTCCAATAGGAAGACAGGACGCATGCAAGTGGACTTCGTGGATGTATATGAAGTGGAAGGGAGTGAAGGTGATAGGCATGAGTGGAGGTGAGATGGAGGTGATGTGGAGACCTGATGTCATATAAGCACATGATTACGGAAGTTGTCGAGAGTGGTTTGGGTCCACACCGCCTTTGGGAACGTAATTCCCCACAAGATGCCACGTACCCTTCCAACAATACCATGGTTAAAATTGCGGGACTGCTCTAGAAAATTAACGTCCGGGCAGTTTACGTCCCCGCAATGAATTGTAGCCATCGATTGTGTCAATATCTACGATCCGAGTAATATTCCTTCCTTATCTATTGCAAGGATTGACAGTGTTGGTTGATTTGGGATCAATGGTCCAGATTCACTTCAGGCTTTCGGGCTTCGGGTGTTTCAAATGTGAAACATGAAAAATCTCCCAGAGGAAAATCTCTGAAGTGAATGATCTGTCGCCACGTGTACCCTCTAATGGATGGTCCAGATTCACTTTGGACGTTCAAGCTTTGAGAGTTTCGAATGTTTGTGCTTTGAAATCTCCCGAAAAAAAAATCGCCGAAGTGGATGATCTGCTTTCACGTGTCCTTGCCGATGGATGGTCCAGATTCACTTCGGACGTTCGGGCTTCGAGAGTTTCAAATGTTTGTGCTTTGAAATATCCCGGAGGAAAAATCATCAAAGTGGATGATCTGCTTCCACGTGTCCTTGCCAATGGATGGTCTAAGTTCACATCAGAAATTCAGACTTTGGGAGTTTCGAATGTTGGTGCTTTGAAATCTCCCGGAGTGGTATAGGCCCGGAGTGACGTGGAAGGCTCTCGGAACATCAGCTCTTCGGGTCTTCGGAAATTCATAGGTTTAGGGTCTTCGACAATTCATAGGTTTCGACACTTCGGAAGATTTGAACGAATGGCAAGTTCAAACGCTCGAGCGTCGAAGTCACAAATTCATTCATGTTAAATCATGTGCAAGTTTGAGACTCTGAATGCGCAGGAGCCATTAATCTGCAACGACTGTTGGATCTCCAGCTTTGAAGGCTTGACCTATCTACTTGGCTTTAATTCTAAGCCTAAAATGGACTGCTTTGATTTGCTGCCTTTGTCCACAAGTGTTTCATGTGCATATAAAAAGGCTTGGTCGACCTACTGTGAGCTCAATCAATGGAAAACGTGATGAAAAGCATTTTGAACCAAATACGACATGTATTTAATCCTTCCATAAAAACAGAAACAGAAATGTGCAAAGACTCAAACAAATAAGAACCAGGTCACTCAGTAATGGGAAACTGACTTAACCAACCAGAAGAGGAAGAATTGATGAAGGCATAGGGAAAAGAGAGAGGAGAGGCAGGGGTGCAGACCCAGGTTACAACACTTGCAGTCATCCAGGAATAGGTTCAAGAGATATGGTGCCCAGCTCATTGTGGTTCCTTATGCGCATTGAGCTGCAACTACAACAACACCAGCTGGAACTTCCTCCCTGCGACATTTTATGAGCAGCTTGCAGGCTAAGATTTTTGTGCCCAGTTGGGTTGCGACATCGTTGATCCTTTTGATAATGATCCCTCTTGTCCCCCTGTCAGTGCCATACTTCTTCTTCATCTCTTCTGCTGGTGCCTTCTCCCTGGCTTTTTCATCCAGAAACTGCGCGAGATCCATGCCCTGAGATGGCAATCCTGTTATGTTTGCGATAATCTCTACGTATATCGACACGAGCTTTTCCAACCAGATGTCCCCACCGTGTGTGACTGCGAGCAACTGTTTGACGCATGCAGTTGCGTGTTGACCCCTGCCAAAATGTGGTAGGTCCACTAGACCTAAAATTCTTGTCTTCTCCAACCCTGTTGCCCATTGGAGTGGTTGATCAATCGGCTCCCCAAACGGATTTGTGCCCACGGTCTCCATGTATACTCTCTTTGCAAGTTCCGGGAACTTGTCTTCGTCTGCTACATCATGGTCTGAGTATTTGAGCTTCCCTATATGACCCAATAGGTCTGGTCCTACCTGTACCCCAATTGGTATGCATGGTAGAATGATTTTTGTTGCAGGTTTCTTGCGAGGTGACCTGGGTATCTGTATCTTGTCTTTCTTTGATGGTGGTGGCTAGCTCAAAGTTCCAACTGCTTCTGGTTGTTCCATAGTATGCCATTACGGCTGACCTGTGACATCTTCGATCGTTCCTTCTGGTGGGTGGTATGATATGGTCTATTGAGACTCGTTTAGGTCGATTGTTGCATCCATATTCGGCTTCGTTCCATTTACTTTTGGGGCTGGTTCGATGCTCTCTGGTTGCACCTCCTTCCGGGTTTATGTGTCCTGGTTCAGTTTCTCCTGTAGCTCTATCAGTATGCCTATACCTGTTCCCTCTGGCGCTATTTGTTTAGTCTCCTCCTCTATCAGTGTGGGGTTCACCGGTGTTGTGTCTAGAGATGGGATTTCGTCAATATTGACGATCTCTGGTGGTTGTTGTTCCCCTTCTTTTGCATGTCCTCGTAACCTAGTTTTAACCCTGGTTGGTCTAGTTCTCTGGCTTGCTTCTGTTTTCTTGGGTGGTGCCATGGCATGGAATATCGAACGTTTTTTGGGTTCGAATGGTCTCGGTGACCTCTGTGAACTCGCTCTATGTTTTTCGACCTCTATTTCTCTTTGTCTGCTTTGTTTTCGCGAATAGACTGTTTGCTCCTGCGTCCATGTGTTGTATGGGTTTTCCATGAATATTGTCAATGACACTTCCTTCATTATGGGTTTAATGCATCTTAACTGCGGGTTCAATGCATCTCTGGTGGTTTCATACTTGCTATTACTCTACCTTGTCATCTCCTATTGGTGTGATTAATGTGGTGTCCCATCAGTCCTTACCGTCCTTTAATTCACACTAGTGTTGTCATGTCGTCCTGCTTTTGCCGACTTTCCTTTTCCTACTTGTTTCCCTTTGTATGTGATCGTTGTCCTTCTCCTCGTTGAACTTGCATTCCTAAGTTGTCGTGCCTTTTCTTCCTCTGGTGCACTGTGCCCCTTTTGGTTCGGTTCTTTCCTTGTGGTTCTTTTTCAATATACTGTTTTCTTTTTTTCTTTTCTTTTTTCTTTTTTTACTACGCGGTGGGTGGTCAACTGTCTTTGTACAGCTTTAGTCAACTCCCATTGATCATCCCTCTGAGTTATGTGCCTGATAAATCTATTAATTGTACATCTCCTCCATCTGTGATAGATTTTACCTCGTACGGTCCTAGCCAATGCATTTGTAGCTTTCCTGGGTGCTGAAACAATTTGTTGTCATACATCAGTACGAGATCTCCTTCCTTGAAAGTTTTCTTCTTTATGTGTCTGTCATGCCAACATTTATCTCTTTCTTTCTGAACTTGTTGGTGGAATCCTGCTAGGATCTACTCTTCCTCCATGGTTATTAATTGATTCAGTCTCTCCTATACTACGCCTCGTTCTGTCATTTTTGTAATTTCTGCTACGCGCAAGCTTGGTACTAAAAATTCCAATGGCACCACTGCTTCTTGGCCATAGACCAGTTTAAATGGTGTGTTCCCTGTCAACTTTTTGCACGTAGTCCTGTATTCCCATAAGATTGTTGGTACTTTGAGGTCCCAGTCATCTTTGTTGACGTTACAAATCTTTGTTAGCATGTTCTCCAGGATTTTGTTGAATATTCCACTGTGTCATTTGCTTGTGGGTGATATGGTGTGCTCTTCTAATGATGGACTTCGCACTCTTCAGTCATAGAATGGATGGTGTTGTTTATGAAGTGTGTGCCTTGGTCATTCATAAAAACTCTTGGGCACCCACACCTAGTGATCACTTTCTCAAATAAGAAATGTGTTGTTGTTTCTGCGATGCAATCCTTCACTAGTGTGGCTTCTACCCGTTTGGTTAGGTATTCCGTCGCGGTGATAATGTACCTTGCTCATGTTATTTTTACTGAAGGGTTGATTGGTCCCACAAAGTATATTTCCCACTTATCGAATGTATGGAGTGTTACCTATGGTCTTAATGGAATCTCGTCCCTTATGTTGGGTTTGCCTACCCTTTGACAGACGTCGCATCTTTACCAATACTCCTTCGAATCTCTGTGAATCGTTGGCCACCATAGCTCTGTGCGCAATACCTTCTGCGCAGTTGCTTTACCTGCGGAATTTCCTCCTATTATTCCTTCATGAGCTTCTGCTAACACTCGTGGTCTTTCGTTTTCTAATACATACCTTCGCAAGATGTTGTCTATGCCCATCTTATACAGGTGTCCTGAAATCAGTTAATAGTCAGCAGCGCGGACTACTAGGTTTTTCTTCTGCGCGGTGCTATATTCTTGCGGTGCAGTACCTGTGCTCAAGTACTGAATGATATCTGCAAAGTATTCATCAGCGATATGGACTGAGAATAGATGTCCATCTGGAAATTTTTCTTCTAAATTCGTAGGTTCTTCTCCATTTGTGACCCTTGATAGGTGATCAGGTCATGCGTTCATTTTTCCTGGTTTAACAATTACTTCAAAGTCAAATTCTTGAAATAGGAGTAACCATTGACATATTCTCCCCCCCCAACACTCGCTTGTTGACTAGATATTTCAGGGCTGAGTGATCTGTGAACATCTTAAAGTGTTTCCCCAATAAGTAATGTCTGAACTTTTGCAGTGCATAGACCATAGCTAGGCCTTATCTTTCTGTCATGTTGTAGTTTTGTTTTGAGTCTGATAGCTTCCTACTCGCAAATGTTATCGGGTGATCCAAGTCCCCCACTCCTAGCTGCACCAAGATAGCTCCAAGTGCTACGACTGATGCATCTACATGGACGTGAAATGTCTTCTCCCAGTCTGGAAAGACTAATATTAGTGTGGTGACCATCCTTTCCTTTAGGGTATCCAGATCGTGTTGACACTCATCGTTCCACTGAAACTTTGTATCCTTTCTTAGCAGCTTTTCCATAGGTGCAGTTATCTATGCATATCCTTTAATGAAATTTCGGTAGTATCCTGTGTGTCCCAACGTCGCTCTTAGCTAACGGACTATTTTTGGTGGTGGTAAGTTAACAATGACTGGAACCTTTGCGGGATCTACGAGTAAATCTTGTTTGCATACTATATGGCCCAATAGTATCCCAAACGGTGTTCCAAATATACATTTATTTATGTTCGGTGATATCTGACACTGTCTACATCTTTCCAACATTAGTCGTAAGACTTCTACATGGTCTTTCAACAAACTATAGATTGTCCAATCATCTAGGTATACTTCGAGAAACTAGTGGATGAATTCCTTAAATTTAGCGATGACTATTCTGGAAAATATTGTTGGTGCATTCTTCAGTCCAAAAGGCATGACTGTGTATTGATACGATCCCCATTCTGTCGCGGATGTGGTCTTGTATATGTCTTCTTGTGTTATCTTGATCTCATGGTAGCCTGAGAATCCATCAGTGAATGAGTAGGCTTCGTGTCCGCCTACGTTTTCTAACACTTTGTCCATGAAAGGTGTAGGGAATGGGTCATGTAGGCATGCATCATTCAACTTCCGCAAGTTGACACATATCCTTATCCCTCCTTGTTTCTTGTCCTGCACTACCATCGGGCTTATCCATTCTGATTCTTCGACTGGTTCTATGATGTCGGCTTCGAGCATCCTATCGATCTCAGCTTTGACTTTCTTCTTATATATTGGGTTCAGTCTATATGGTCGTTGTCTGATCGATCTTGCTTCAGGTCTGAGTGGTATCTTCATTTCCCCTAATTCTCTGGAAATACCCTTCATCTATGTAAATGTTGTGGAAAACAAGTTGTTGTACTCGCGCAATAGTTATGTTATGCTTTCCACTGTTTGTTCATCCCAATAATCTCAAATGTTGGCCATTTTCGGATTCTCAACTGTCCCAATGTTGACTTTCTTTACTTTGATCGACGCGAAAATGACTTATGATTCGATGGGTGGACCTTCCACATCTCTTTCTCTTTCTGCTTCTCCAATCTGAATATCGCGTGGATCATCTTCATTCGGTGCTTCCTCTTATACATGGTAACATGACAACAGTTCCTTGATTGTCTGTTTGTTCCGTTGTTGTTCTTCTGTGATAAGTTCTATTTCTGGTGTTTGGATGAATATCACTTCTCGTATCTTTTTAAGAGTGACATCTATGTTGGGGTTCTCATGTTTGAATGATAAAGTGACTGTAAAGTTCTGTTGCAATGTCATCCAGGTCGTAGTTCCTTTGCGCAATTCCTTATCTGTATACCAGTTTGTCGGTATGCCCTCTAGAGTGTGTATAAAATGATGAGGTCATTCCTCTGGGGGTGTCATTTTCCACAGCGTTCTACACTCCTTCAAGTGCTCCGCTGGAGTTTTTTGTCCATCGTACTTCTGTTGTTTTTTGTTTTTATGTTCTGCGTCGAATCGTATGCGCAGTAACCGCTTACTTTGGTACTAGTCTATGATGGTCTCTTTGTGTGCGCCCCACCATATTGCAGGTGTGGCCTTGAGTTCTAGATCAAGTGATAACAGTCTCTGGTTCTCTAAGACTTCATCTTCATACTGTGCTAAGAATGTTTCCAAATCATTTACTCCGTGGAAACTGGGTGGTTCTCTTATTTTTGTGCCTACCCATCTTACTGTGCAGTTTATTCTTGCACATCTCCTTGTGGATACTTCGTGTAGCCTTTGTTGTCAGTTCTCTAAATTGGTATCTGAATCTTTTGCACATGAAGTGATGCTCCACCAACTGAGTATCTCATTTGTTGTTGGGTTTACAAAATCCTCATCGCGCGCAGTTGTTCTGTACAACTGGGTGATTTCCTCTAATTCTAGGCAAGTAGGTTCTACAAACCTATCCCCTTCCGATGGATCTAATGGCGTGATGACTCTCTATTCTCCTGACTCAGATGTCATCTTCCTAGTCTTCAGGTTGATTATGGCCTGGTTGTTAAACACCTAATCTAGACCAAGCAACGTTGGGTAAGGTGTTGTGTCGTCCACTATTTCAATGACTTCAAAATATGTTTTAGTGCACACTTTGTCCAGGTCTACTGTCATTCCTTCCAGTCTACATATTGGTAGGACTCTGTGTTGGTTTTCCAGTTTCAATTGAACTGGTGAATAGTCTAATGTGGGCTCTCCCATGCATTGTCATGTCTTCTTTGGTAGTACATTAACTTGAGATCCTAGATCTAGTATGATGTCTCCCATATTGAAATTTCCAATGTTAGCATTCAGTCTAAATTCCCTACTTGCTCTTCTTCTTGTGTGTAGGTGATTGACTATTTTTTTTTCTAGTTTTCCTTTCGTCTTGATGCTACATTTTTCTAGTATGTTTTGCAACATTTTCACAAATCATGGATCATTTAATACCTTTACACATGATTGAAAAAATACTTTGATTGTACTTACTTGTCCCATGGAATGTATTTCATTGGTATGATCCAATAACAGAGACATTTCATATTCTGGTGCTTCTTTACTTTGGTGTGTAGTTGAAGTCATCGCAATGTCTTCCTTCTGGAATTCTTGTCGGGATTTCTTAAATATCTCCTTTTCCTTTTGCATGTCGAACTGCTTCCTTGGGTCGGTGTTCTTTTTGACACATTGGTTTTGTGTTGGATCTTGTCAAACAGTGTTGTCCCATGTTTTATATCCTCCATGAGTAACGATATTAATGATTCGTCCTTCATCCCTTTCTTCGACGGAAATCCACTGAACGTTCTGGTTGTTTTGGTTCCTCTTTTCTTGGATCTTTACTAGTAGTGTCAGACATTCTTTTGTATCATCATCCGATGCGCGACAATACATACAAGTCTCTGGTGGAAGTGGATATTCTCTTGCATAATGTCCCAGTTGTTGACAATTGTGGCACACCACTGGCCCTCTACCTCGTCTGAAACCTCCTCTTACTTGTCCTCCACCTCTGTAGCTTGTTCTATCTCCTCTCGGTGCATTATATTGAGGTGCTTGATTATACTGCGCGATATTGTACTAAGGTTGTGTTGCATTGTACTGTGTTTGCGCGTTATTATATGGTGGTTGCGCAGTATTATACTGTTGTTGCGCAGTGTTGTATGGAGATGGAACTGGATTAAACTATGGTGTGGCTTGACTTGTCATCATTTCTTCCTTCACTCTATATGCGTCTGATGTCCTTTCTCACATCAACTCCATAGTTCTACAATCTTTGTCATCGTGGCCCACTGACTTGCAAAAGGTGCAATATGAATTCTTTGGGACTGTCTGGTATCTTTGCATCATCAAGCAATGATAGGGGTCGTGACCCGGTTTCTTACAGACTTCACACCATGGTCCTCATGTGGGTAACGAGTTTGGCATTCTTGCTGCCATATACTACACGAATATTGGACATTCGTTCTTGTGGTGGCCTTTTGTTCTGCATGTGGTACACCAAACAGCTTCTAGTTTGTCTTTGTTTTTATTTTGGTTTAGTTGAAACGTTAAATTCTTCAAGTCCTCCTTCAGCTCTTCAATAGTTGGGTCCGTTTGTTGATACTGGTTTTCTTCTAGTTGCAAGGCTACCTGCAGAGCCTCTACCTGCGTCTGGAACTTCTATTGTCTCAATGGATATTTTAAGTGTGGGAGTAGTGAATTGACAAATAAGTGTCGACGTTGCATATCGGTCATGAGATATTTTAACTTTCCCTTTATCTCCGATCAATCTCCCATACAGATTCTCCTGGTTTCTGTTAGATTTCTCTTATCTCATTAATGTATTGATCCTCTGATCTCGGCTTCTGGAACTCATTTAACAGTAGCTTCTTAATGTTTGTCAGTGTCCTTGTCGTCTCAGGTGCATTGTTTGCGTCTAAACTCATGTACCAGTCTAGTGCGCGGTCTCTTAGCGTAATTGCTAACTGCACAAGTTTGATATCTTCAGCAGTGATCTGTTTTTCTTCTCAGATCTTCACACAAATGAACAAGTGTTTCTCAGGGTCTTTTGTTGCTTCTCCTCAAAATTACGGTAACCTGATGGCAGGATCATGTCCTGCCATTCTGAATGTTGAGCTATTACCTCTGCGTGATGTAGATACTTGACTAGTGTTGCCTGAACTGGCTCCTCCAGTTGTTTTTCCTTGTATAGATGTACTTCATGCTATCTGACTGCTTCTGAACTTTGGTTGTTGAAACGGTGGTGTTCTCTTTGGTGTATTAGTCGCACATGGGTTTATGGGTTCCACACTGACATTAATATGGATAGGATTGTTGCCTTCTCTTCCCATTCTTGGACCTCTTGTCTTCCTCTCATATGTTTCACGTAGGATTTCCTCAATCTGCTCCACAACTCGAAGATCCTCTGCCTCTTCCTCATCACTCGCCAAGCCTTCCCTCGCAGCTACGACTCTCTTCTTGGTATTCACCTTGTATTGGTAGGGTACTCTGCTACATGTCTTTCCAGTTGTCGCCATGATCTTCTTGATCTGGTCATCGTCCATCATGATCGGGTCCAAGGGTTCCTCCTGCTTTCCCTTATCCTTTCCTCCTTCCATTTTTCCTCTTTTTATTAGTGCTTCCCCCCCTCCCCCATGCACGCAGGGAAGTTTACCTGTCTGAGTCCATTGTAAGTACTCCTTTGTTATACAACAGTATCTTAATAGAAGTATACAGCGATTGAATGTACCTTCCTCGAGGTCCATGTAGAAACTCTTGTTTCGTTGTGTTGTACGACTTCACTGTGTTGACTGCAAACTCTGTTATAAAACCTGCCACAATATTTTCAAGCCAAAAATATCTTGCGTGGGTGAACTTGTTGCTCACCTGTTGTAATTGTTCAATATGTATTAGGGTCCACTCTATCTATCGAATCTGGTTCGTTGCGTGGTTATCCTTCAACCTTAGTATCCACTCCTGCAATAGATGTGGAAAATCACATAAAAAGACTTCGTGTAAATTAGTAAACACGTATTTATCCAGATATTTTCGAGGTGTTAGTCTAGGATTTCTATTGTCTTTATGTTCAAACTCTAGCTCCATAGTTCTTAGCCAATTTTCGATCTCGGATTTTGTGGGATTCCACGGTCTCAACATTCCCTTCTAATGGCTCATTGGTCTCTTCCCTAACCTTTTCTGGATCTGCCTCTGACAGATCTTCGACTTTTCTCATCTACTCAATCCTCTCATGTTCCTAACAATAGAAACAGAACCATTTGTTGGTTTACTACTCTTCTATTATGTCTGAGTTTATTGACCCAAGGTTCATGTTTGTTGGGTTTCCAACAAAGCCTCTAAAACTATCGGCCCTCCTCGTAAAACAGAAGGCAACGCAACACACAGAATGTGTTGTGCAATCTCAACCGAGATAGCTTTAATGGGTGGCTGTAAGACTCAAGTGTTTATAGCCTAGGATTGAGTGTGAGATAAGTGAGCTATATATTGAACCATTTATTATAACTTGTAAGCACATAACACTGTTATCGACGAGTAAGCAGGAAATATAAAAACTCGTTCATGTAACATAATAATAATTGCTTCAGACAATAAAGATATGCAAGCATTCATCACATAACACAAATGTTACTGTGGTTCACCCCCTCCTAGGGCTACATCCATAAATATTTGGCTCTCAACTCTTTTATTATATTATTTCCGCATCTACAGTGCCACGCGCTTACAACTCTTCTCAGTTGGGTAAGATCTATATGAGGCAGACTAGATCGCACCAGGCTCCCTAGCCTACAAACTAACCCTCAATATCTACCCTCCTTCGTTTCTCTAGCTCAACAACTTATACAAAATAGGTCGTACAGCAAAAACCCTTACATATCGCATCAACTCATGTGTAATTACAATAACCATAATAACCAGAGGAACCCTCTATAATACCTCGGTATCTATATTTATATGTTTATGGTTCTTCAGTCGTTTGCAATACCTTACCAAAATCCTAACCCTATCATCATTAGGTCTTCCTACCATGCGTGTGTGTTGTTTTTCCTTCCAGTTGTTGTTTTCCTTGCATGCGTGCGTGTTGTGTTTCCTTCCAGCTGTCACTTCTCTTGTGCACGCTTTCTTTCCCAAAAATGACATTCTTTTCCACTTTGGCCTGCCTCCAACACCACCATTCTAGAGAGTTCATTCACTCTGTATTTTTACAATATCTGTACATTTAATTCATTAATAGAAATTGTGTATTATTGTATCTCTCTGTGTTTATTGCAATATTTATGTGTATTTCATTGTTATATCTCTACCTTCATTTCGTTCTCAAAATAACCTGGATCAATGGTATCAGAGTAGGTTGCTTAATGTTGTTTCTTAGTGCATGTCCCTGACGAGGTCAGGGTATAGAGAGTTGGGTCTCGAGCTATTTTCTCTTGAGGAAAACCAGCCCAAGAGGCATCCCATGGAGGAAGAATAGAGAGATGCAAGAGAAGAAGATTATATTAATTTGTTGTTAGAGGAAGCTCTCATGCGACAGGGGGATGAAATGATGGAAATTTTTTCCCAAATCCTTCAATGACTACCAACAAAAACAAACGCGTCTTCATCAAGCAGCCACTTTGGAAGTGTCGTCCTTTTCAAGGTACAAGTTAATTTTGATGTTCCCATGTTTGAAGGTCAGATAGATACGGCTACTTTGAAAAAGTGGTTAAATTTGCTAGAAGGTTATTTCTTTGTCCATAATTTTTCCGATAGAGAAAAGATCACCTTTTTGCTTCTTAAGGTTGTTCCCTGTGTCAAATATTGGTGGGAAACTTATTGGGAGAAAAATTCCACAGAGTCTGGAATATTTGGGGTCGAGCCCACTTGGGATTTTTTTATGGATGCGGTCAAGGAACAGCATTACCCTGTTGGAAACTATGATGACCAGTACATGAGATGGACCATGTTGCGTTAAGAAAGAGGCCAAGCAGTGTCAGAGTTCACAAATACCTTCAATACCTTGAGCACCAAGTTGGGTATCAAATACTATGAGTGACATCTGGTTCATAAATACAGTAGGGCTCTACACAGGTACATCCAAACCGAAATGGAGTTTTTGAACATCTCATCATTGGGTGTCTCTTATCGATATGTTGTCAAAATTGAGTAGAAATTTAAGCAGCAGAACAAGCAGGAGTTCGGGTCTACAAATACACAACAAATAAAGTATGGTAAAGGCGACCCTAACTCATAGAACAACCAACCTCAAGAAAACCAGTCCAAACCACAGGAAAACAAGGGTAACGAGAAAATGAAGAAGGACACTCGAAAATGGTGAAACTTCCACAAAATCCCCTGGCAAACATTGATGAATTTCGCTCGAAACAGAGATTGGTGGTCGAGGTCAAAGAAAAATATATGAGCCCCGAATCAGACTCTGATTCAGAAAATAATGAAACGAGACAGATCATTGGTGCAAAACCCACTATAATTGTCGCGGTCGCAACGATCCAACCTGAAGAACCAAAGGATCTCGAGGAGTGGGAGCGCCTCTTCCATTCACAGATGTGGGTGAAGGGGACCCCACTACATTTTATTGTTGATAGCGGAAGTCAGAAGAATCTCATCTCAGCGAAGGTCATCAAGTAATTGGATTTTTCGACAACACCACACCAGCAGCCATACAACAATGGATGGCTTTTCCAGGGATGAGATCGTCATGTCAACTAGCAGTGTCGTCTATCATACAACATCAATCCCTTCAAGTATGAGGTATTGTGTGATGTTTCCCCACTGGAAGTTTGTGATGTTATTTTAGGCCAGTCATATATGTGGAAGTTTCATGTTGTTTATGAGTCTCGACCTCGTAGTGTCATTGTTAATCTGGAGAGTCATCTCTACATGGTACCAGAGGTAGTACCGACTACTGTCCTCCCAAAATAGTGTTGCAAAGTAGTACCTCATACGACAAATTTTAGCTTCTTCTTGATCCGGTTAGAAGGAAAACAAAAGGAAACTACAACCAGTGCAGCCTCGGCCCAAGACCTTTCTATTTCACACAACCAAATCGACAATATTGTAGAAGAGAAAAAAAATATTCTTGCTACACCTACGGGGGTTCCTCCACATTTCCCAGTCAAGAAAAGCTATAACAGATCCCTTCATACTCTTCATGTTGCATCTTCACCGATAGATTACTCCCACACTTAGGAATATCATGTAGCTAGATTGGTTGAATGGATCCAACCCTTCCAGCAACATGTTCATGACAGCCTTCAACAAGCTAAGAAAGACAACTTCTGCAACAAGGAAAGCAGCTCACCAAGGTTCATATTCAACGAAACCTTCCCCATCTACCACGGGAACTTGACATAATGGGGACCATTTCTTCCTAAGGGGGGAGGAATGATCCAAATGGATATCGGTGGCCACCCACCTATTCCACTAGCTCAAAGAACAATTTTCCATTTTGGAAGTTTTTTTATAGTTTTTCAAGTCCCAAAATTCCGGGGCCTTTTTGAGGCCCTAAATGATGTTTTTTGGACCTTTTGGGGTCAATGGATATCCACAATTGTCCCTTTTCTCTCTATGAAATTTGTAATTCTCAAATAGACCTTTCCAAAGAGGTATCGAATGCCCCAAACAAAGATCGTATTCAAAAGTTACAGCCTCGGGAAGTTGACGTATCAACTACCCCCATCTGGGCCCGCAAACCTTTTGGTGCTTCATCTTCTGGGGTTACGGTTTTGGATTTTCTTTATGTTAAAAGGGCCTTTAAAGCCTCATTTTAAACATCATCATCTTCTTGTGAATGAGCATAGTTTTCACATCTCTTCTCAAAGATAAGTTGCCACCATTATAGCGAGTTCATTCACTTTGTATTTTTACTTTATCTGTACATTTATTTCATTAATAGAAATTGTGTATTATTGTATCTCTTTGTGTTTATAGCAATATTTATGTGTATTTCATTGTTATATATTTGCCTTCATTTCTTTCTCAAAATAATTCGGATCAAGTTCTGAACTACACTACCTATGACAAGGAACTCTATGCCTTGGTTCAAGTTGTCAAGAACTAGAAGCACTATATGTATGGCAAGGAGATCATCATCCACATATATGATCGGCCACTGCAATATTTGTAAGCCTAGGTTAATCTACAACAAACCAAATATTACAAGTGGATGGGGTTTTTACAACAATTTCTACTAGCCATCAAGTATAAGAAGGGAAACAGAAACAGGCTGGAAGACGTGCTTTCAAGGCCACCCACATCCAAGATTACAACTTTGAGGACTTTGATGCACATGGAGCATTTACCCATGATGCATACAGAGAGGCATACACAGAAGATGAGGACTTCAAGGAGATGTTTTAACAACTACAAGGTCAAATTCATATATAAGAAGGTGGTGGAAAGGTTGATTATTGTTTCTAGAATGGGTTACTCTACAAACTCAAGAAGCTATGTGTCCCTAAAGGTGAACAATTGTAGCTTATCATAGAGGCTCACACCTCTAATATTGTTGGACATTTTGGTGTTGGGAAGATAGTTGCTAACTTACAGGGGTATGTGTATTGTCCCAAAATGCAATAAGATGCAATAAGATGTAGCACAGTATATTAGAGGATGTATACTTTGTTGTACCAGCAAGCCCAGTAATAGGAATGAAGGTCTATACCATCCCTTTCATGTACCAACTAGACCTTAGGAAATCGTTTCCATGGATTTTGTGGGAGATTTACCAACAACCAGGAAGGGACATGACTATCTATTTGTGGTAGTTGACAGGTTCAGCAAGATGTGCATTCTCGTGCCTTTTAAAAATACCATCAAATGATAAGAAAAAAAAAACATGTTCTTTGAACAGGTCTGGGTGCACTTTGGGATACCAAGGAGCATCATCTCAAATAGGGATACCATATTTATCAAAACATTTTGGACTACATTGTAGGAGAAGATGGACACTAAGTTGAAGAGATTTATAGCACTTTATCCATAGACAAATGGGAAGACAAAAGTAGTCAACGAGACTTTAGTGTATATTTTGAGGGGTTTCAATTAGAAGCATATGAAGACCTGGGATGAAAATCCGATCTATATACAACACTTATATAACAAAGAAATCAACACTTCTATTTGTAAGTCACCTTTTGAAACTTGCTTTGGATATTTTCCACCTTCACCCTTGGATGTTGTATATGGATAGCAAGGAGGAATGAGGGAGGACCTCATAAGTGATGCATTGAGAGCAAAAAAATGTGTTGAGAATAATAGGCAAATCCATTTGCAAGTACAAGATACATTGAAGAAATCACGGGAAAAGTATAAGGCCAGACATGATCAACACAAAACTAAGAAGTCATTCAAAGTGAGAGACATGGTTTGGTTACAATTGAACAAGGAAATATTGCAGGGTCCTAGCAAGAAGATCAAAGATCTATGGTATGGTCCTTTCCAGATATTAGATAAGGTGGGAGATAATGCTTGCAAACTCAGTCTACTGCCATAAATGCTCATTTACTAAATAGTGAATGTGGAGAAACTGAAACTCCATGAGCCTTCAATGTTGGATAGGTAGGAGGAGCAGGTCCTACCTACAATAGAGGATTTATCACTAGATGCTCAAGTAGAGTTAGCAGAAGACATAGTTTTGCAAAATAATTCTAGAACTATAAGACAGGGGCAGCATGACCTTTGGTAGATTGGGTTTAAAGGACAAATTCCAAGCAAAAAAAAAACGGTACTCCTAGGAAAAGGTAGAGGAAAATTTTCCTCGCCTCATTTAATAAATCTTTTGGGGATCAAAATCCTTCCTAAATGGGGACTTATGCTCTAGAATGGATCATTATATTATTTGTCATTTATCTCGATGATTTTAGAGTTGAAAAAAATGGAGGAATCAACTTACAGGGTCATTTTAGCGGCATGTCCCAATTTGGAAAATTTAGGTCAGAAACCATCTAAAATATTCCAAAGATATTTTGACGCATAAAACAACCATTTTTTACCTACTTCCTACTCTAGAGAAATAAATCATATTCTACACTCTGAGACCTTGTCAACAGTGTGTCAAACACCTCAATCGGAGTTCGTATGTGAAAGTTATGCCTCCTGCAAGTTGACCTACTATGTTGACCATCATGGTACAAGAGGATGCCACGTCATCCCATGTTACTCACACATATGGGGCTACCCATGTATGGACTTTAAAGAAGATTCTAGAAGGTTCAAACCTTATCACAATTGAGGGTTGAGGAAGTCAAAACCCTACCCCTAGATGGCTATCGGGTGATGTTAAATACAGGGTCGTTAGGAGGAGCAGGGGTTTCACTCTTTAGCATGGTATGTGTTCCATAGTTGAGGAGATCACCTAGGAGTGGTATTTTGAGCATAACGGAGGAGGAGAGATCTTGTGGCAGCTATATAGGCCACATTGTCAAAGGCAACTCCAGAGAGAGTGTCTCTTTCTTTGTACTTGCATTTGAAGAAAAGATAGCAAAGTGGCCTCACCTTCTAGTTGGAATTTCTCTTGTATTAGGTTTCATAGGTTATATCTTGTGTTTATTTGTTGATGGTGTGTGATTATTTATTTTTGTTCTCCATTTTTTTGCATTTAATCTATTTCATACATTTAATCAAAAAACCAATAATTAAATAATATGAGATATAAAGGAAATTAACCTTCACAGTAAATATTTCAGTATTTTTATTAGATTAGTTGTGACAAATTGTCTAGTGGAATATCCACGACAATTTATAGATCAATGAGAAAATCACCTAGGTATAATTCCTAAAAAAATGTCCACTAAGTTTCCCCTTCATAATGAAAGGTTGAGTGGAACATTTTTCATTCAAGTCTTCGCATTGGGAAGGGACATATGGGATGGATCCCATGGTCAAAACCTAAAAAATAAGTCATCACTCTAAGTAATGTACCAACTAACTAAAGTCCCATAATACATAATCACCCATTGATTAAGTGTGAGGAGGGATCTCAACACTTATTCAACTTGACCTAGTACTTTACACATATATGAGATGCACTTTACTATTAAACAATCTCTGCTACTAAAGGGCTTATGCTCAGTATAGTTAA
>ML845241.1:7865-19803 GCA_009831015.1 Picea engelmannii
ATAGTTGATGATGTTGGTACATATTGATGATTCATAGTTGATGAGTAGTTGACACATGATTGGAACATACTTGGTACATGGTTGGATGCACTTGTTTATGGTACAGGTTGATTACAGGTTGGTGCATGGTTGATGCACTTGTTAATGGTACAAGTTGATTACAGGTTGGTGCATGGTTGATGCACTTGTCTATGGTATAGGTTGATTACAAGTTGATGCATGGTTGATGCATGGTTCAGATTTATTGGTACAAGTTTACAATAGTATATCTCACAGTGATAGTGTGACAATGGTTCCATCATTCTACCTCTACTTCAGGGTGGCAGGACAGGGCAAGGACAGGTGGTTGTAGTCACCTTCCGGTTGTAGCCGGAGAACATTGGGGGTTGTAGCCTCCTTCTGGTTGTAGCCAAAGATTTGGGGATTTGGAGCTTCCCTCAGGTTGTAGCCTGAGAAACTAAGGGGTTGGAGCCTTCTTCCAGTTGCAGCTGGAAAACAAAGGAAGTTGGTGCTTCCAATGAATGTAATTCTTCAAGACATATAAGAAAAAACATTCTGTGGTTTTCTCCCGATTTGGGTTTCCACATAAAACATTGGTGTACTGTGTATGTGTATGATTGTTTATTTATTACTGCTCATTATTGGATAATAATTCTACATTGATATAACATTTGAAGAAAAGGATTATAATTACGTTATTACTGATTCACCCCCCCTCTCAGTAATCCAACAAACACAAATACTGCAACTGAGACAATATCATTAGTAGAAGATTCAACTACTATCCTTTGATATATATGATGGTAAGTCGCCAGTTGAACACATTGATCATTATTTACAAGTGTGGAAGGATACCCAACTCCCATCCTCTTTGTGGACAAATCACTTCTTTCATTCTCTAGGAACAATTCCCAAAGATTGGTACATGCACAAGCAAAAAAGAAGACAAATAGTATGCTAGAAGACATTTTAGAATCTGTTCTTCCATGATTTCTTGTTCTCTAGTAAGACTCCCAAAATCACAGCTATGCTCCAACAAATTAAGAAGATATTGTTTAGTACTAAGGTTAGGCCTAAATATCCATGTACAGTTTTCTATGAGCATGAACACTTGCTTGAATATAGATTATATCCATCCCCTATGAGAGTACCTATGGCTTGTGGTAAAGTTGATAAATACCCTGAAGATCTGGAGGACTTGGAGGAACTCATACATTTAACCTTCTAGGAATCTACCAGAATAAGAGAAGTCAAGGATACCATATCAGGTGATATCATCAGCTCCTACACTCAACCTTTGCAGTTGTGGAAAGTAAACATAGGGAGTGAAGAACATCCTAAGATGGAATCTATAGGTGACTATTGGGATGGACAAACTATGATAGAGATACAAGCTCTATTGTGAGAGTATGAATATCTGTTTCCTAAGATATTTTAAAAGTTGAAAGGGATTAAGGGATATTTAGGAGAAATGAATATTCACTTAAAACCTAAGGCTAATCCAGTTAAACACAGACTGTATCGTTTAATCGGTGAGTCAAGGAAAAGGTTAAGAAGGAGATATATTGAATGTTAGCAACTAGGATAATATTCCGTGTGGATAATTCCGAGTGTATCGGTCCTATTGTAATCTAGAGAAAGAAGGGTATTGATGATATAAGAGTCTATGTGGATTAAAGGAGTTTGAACTCACCTTGTGTACGCAACCCTTTAGTGATGAAGTCATTGATCCAGTAGTGGGTACTGATGCCTATTCTTTTACAGATGGATTCTCAAGCTACCATTAGGTTAGAATTGTGGAAGAGGATAAGAGAAAGACTACCTTTACTACAAAATGGAGTTATTTTTCTTATAATGTTATTCCCTTCGGGCTGAAGAACACTCCAACTATTTTCTCTTGCATAGTTATTGCTGGATTCTATGACTTTATTCATAAATTTCTTGAACTGTATATGGATGAATGGACCATGTATAACCTATTGAAGGAGCACATAGGTCTAATCTGCTTGATGTTTGATCATTGCAGACAACTAGATATTTCTTTAAACCTGAATAAGTGTATTTTTTGAGTACCATTTGAAAATTTGCTAGGACATATAATATGTAGGGAATGAGTCTTGGTTGATCCTTCAAAGGTTTTTGTGATACTAAATATGCCTCTGCCTATGAGTGCTAAATAGTTTTGGTCAACATTAGACCACACTGGACACTGCAACAGATTTATTAGGATTTATGCAAGCATCACTGTCCCGTTGGAGTAATTGATGAATAAATATGAAGCCTTTAGTTGGAAGCCATAGTGTGATCAAGATTTTGACACCCTCAAAAAAAAGTTGAGTACTACACCTATTCTGGTATACCCAAATTGGCAAGTGGAATTCCATGTAGACATTGATGCTTCTAGAATTTCTTTGGGTTCAATCCTTGCACAACCTAGTGAAGGAACCTAGATCATCCAATCTACTTTTCTAGAAGGAATATTTCTCAAGACGAGAACAACTATACTACCACCGAAAGTGAAGGTTTGGAAATGGTTTATGCTTTGCAAAATTTTAGACATTATTTGTTAGGAGGCCATTTTAAATTCTTTGCTTATCATTCCACTCTGAAATATCTGGTTAATAAGCCTTTATTAGAAGGTACAATTTGCAGATGGTTGTTGTTGTTTCAAGAGTTATCCTTCGAAGTCATTGTCAATCCAGGAAAATTGAATGTTGGCCCTGATCATATTTCTCGATTAGAATCAAGGAAGAGTGGAAGAGATATTTATGATCAGCTCCTTGATGCAGATCTCTTTAAGATTGAGGCTATTCCCAATTACCTTTCAGACATTGCCTTGTTTCTCATTACTCATACTATGCCTGATGGGTATTCCACAACCCAGAAGAGGCATCTGGTGGTCCATGTTGTTGATTATCATTTGATCGCACACGAGTTGTACAAATTGGGATTGGAAAACATCCTTCGAATATCTATACTTGATCATGAGCGACCAACAATATTGTGGGAATGCCACTGTAGAGCTGCGAGAGGAAATTTCAGAGGAAAATAGACTGCCCTTGAAATATTACAAGCAGGATTATGGTGGTCGACTATCTTCAAATATGCCAAATATTATACCGGGATTTATGATTTTTGTTAGAGGGATGGTAAACCATCGCACATGGATGAGTTTCCCCTACATCATATTCGATATCTTCAAGCATTTGAGAAATGGGCAGTTCATTTCATAGGATCGATCAATCCACCAGCCAAGCACTCAAAAGATAGGTATATTATCATTGCTACCAACTTTATTACCCACTGGGCCGAAGAGGAACCAGTCCGCGGTTGTTCTACAAATAATGCAACCAGGTTTATTTTTTAGAACATCATCACTAGGTTTGGGTGTCCTTGGATTTTGACTAGTTATCAAGGTGCACATTTCATCAGTGAGATTGTATCCACTCTAACCCGTGAGTTCCTAATCCAACATCAAAAAATTAGCCCATATCATCCACAAGAAAATGGTACATTTGAAGCATCTAACAATATTTTGGAGAGAGGATTAACCAAAGTATGTTGTGAAAATATGGATGAATGGGATGACAGAGTTCAAACAATGTTATGGGATTACAGGACTACCATAAATAAATGGCACAAAATAATTCATTCCAACTATTTTATGGTAGAGAAGTAGTCATCCCCACCAAATTCATCACTTTGATCTTATATATTGCACATCTCACTCACATGATAGATGATGAATCAGTTGTGTAATGGATCACAGATTTGTTGCCATTGGATGAAGCCCAATTTTTGGCATATTTTCATTAAACAGTGGAGAAGGATCGATAGAAAGCTTGACATGATAGGCACATTAAGACCAAGACGTTTAAGCAGGGTGATCAAGTTTTTTTGTATGATAGTAAGTATCAAAAAGATCCAGGGAAACTACAAATGCATTGGCTCTGACCTTTATAGTTGCGTAAATTCGTGAATCTGGAGCCCAAACTTGCACATCTTGATGGTATTCTTCATCTAGGATGGGTGAATGACGCATGCCTAAAGCCCTATATTTATTCTTAATAAGATAAATTTAACAACGCTCCTATCACCGAGAGTGAATTTGGTAGGTAGGATTTCAATTGTTTTTTTCTTTCCCTTTTATGTCAATAAAATAGTGACATGTCCAATTCTCACTTGTCATAGAGTCCAATTGTCACTTTCAATTTGTGTAGCCTGGATATCACCTTTATGGTCGAGGAGGTCCAAATAAAATATTTCCGTATTTAGTAACTTGCGAGTTTGAAATTTGTGCTTTGTCACTGTCAGTTCATTCGTTAACTATCGTTGGTACCTTTTTGGTCATTGTCCCGTCATTAATCGTCAGAGTCACTTAATGTTAGGGACGTAACCCATCACGTAGATACAATAATATATTTTCCATGTAATAAAGGATGACATTAGTTAGTAATGCCTATTTAATAATTGTGAACAAATCAATGTAAGAAGACCTAATAGAAGATTTTGCTTCTAGAAATATCTTCCTCTAGAATCTTCTTTAAAATATATAATTAGTATAAATAAGAGTAGGAAGCATGATAAATATTGTCTTGAGAATTATTGTAATAGATCTCTGCTTTGCTAGAGGTTTCCCCCTCGAACAGTTAAGTGAACATTTCTTTCTTTGAATAAAGGTATTATTTATGGTATTTCTCTCTCAATATTTAGTTGTTCCATTGATATCTACTGAATATTCCTATTTATGCATATTATATTACATCTGGTACTTTACAAGTGGTATTAGAGAAATTTCCTTGGCAGGAATTGTGGGTAAATGTTTTTTCCATGGTAGATATGTGTAGTGCTAACATCTTTAAAGTACATAGATATGTCATTCAACAGGTAAAATTGCGGTGGGGAAGACTACATGCAGGTGATACAGACGGTTTCATGGGGTTGCCTAGAAACCAAAAGTTTCACCCTTGTTAGAAACCTCTGTAGCCCCTATTGGTACCCCTCGAGTAGTACCGCATCAGACAAAATCCGTACACGACCATCACTCCCACGCATGATAGATATATAGGGAGTCCCCTAGGTCTCCTAAAACCAACCCTAGATCAACTGATTGGCCTCCTGACTACTATAGTGCCACTGAGAACAACTCTTAGGAAGATACTCTCTAGTACCTGGGTAATTAGGTAGTACGAATAAGGGTATAGTTGAGCCTCCTTAGTTGGTGCCCTAAGATATTGGGCCAAATACTACTATTCGACCTTTTTGTATTTAAAAGAATTTCAAGTTAAAATGGAACAATAAATCTGTGTACTAATAATCGAATAATTTTTTTTTCACAATCTAATGTCAATCTCCATTAAAATCAGTGTTAACATCAACAACTAAACTAATTTATTTAATACTAGAATTAACATTAAGATCAGTCACAAAATTAAAATTTTAAAATGAAATGTTAAAATAAGGTGAATAGATATACACTCCAATGCTAGTCATAATTACAATGATTTCAAATAATGATCAACCAAATATCAAAATAAAAAGTGCARTCATCTTTTTAAGATTTTTGGTTAAGTATTTGGCTTGAACCTTTTAAAAAAAAAACTACTCATCAAATAAAAAGYGACCATAAGTGAAACACGTAAATAGATTACACACATATACATAAGATGACCATAYACTTTTGGTTCAAGAAAGGATAGAYTCTTATATTTAAAACTAGCCTCCTATATTTATATTTAAAAGTGTTCAAGYACATTAGAAAGGACGTCCTCAAATGCAGAAGGGAATATTTGATCAAGATCCAGAGAAGAAATGCCCATATCAATATGAATGATATTGTACAATTGGTTGTCCCCTTTCCAAACGRCTTCAGTTAAATCCTAGTCAAAGTAAAATGATCGACTTCCTACTCTTCYTGGTATCTTCTCCATTCATAATTGTTGAGTGATCATGTTGATCACCATCTTGCACTYCTATGGGTAGAGAACTWGATCGACAATAAAAAAGAATTCCAATAACCCAATCAACAATAATCCCCACACATAATTAAAAAAACTAAAAAATCTCCACATCATTGTAATGGAATTGCTTATTCTCAAAATCATTGTGYCAATGCAACATAATTTCCTATTCATACCCAATCGACACTAATCCCCACACGWAGTAAAAAAAAMTAAAAAATCTCCACGTCATTGTAATGAAATTGCCTATTCTTAGAATCGTCGYGTCAATGTAACAAAATTTCCTATTCATAGAACCTTATGTAGTAAAAAACACCAYGCACAGTTAAAAACTAGAGGCACAATATATCTCAATGAATTATCATCATTAATAACTCAATTTKTCATTATCACACTAATGACCCCCAATAATGACTAATTGCCATGTTTTGACATGAAAGAAAGTTATTTTTTTTTAATTTTATCCTTTGATTTATGAGCACGGGGAACACTAGTACATTTGGGTCATTTTCCGACGTCGTTCTAATGCCCATACAATGGAATCTTGTCTGGATTTTGACAAACCCAATTTCCAGTTATTAGTCAAACCCCTTTTGTCGCACTCTCAACAGTTCCATAGTATGTCGAATATCTGACATACAAAGTTGCCACGTGGAATTTGGTGGAGGGATTTTATAAAATAGATTTTCGTCACAAATAATCGTTGTTGGCCCCTCCATTTTGTGGAAATGCTAAAGTTTTGCAGAAATGTCAACAACTCAACAAAAGACTTGAAGTGGTGGAAAACAGTTAGACAAGCAGGAAGCTAACTGAAAAGTGTGCCAGCAGTGAAAACAAACAACAACATCATGCATCAATTGGATGAGCAGTGGCAAGAGAAAAGAGCCTCGAGTGCATGTAAGGAAAGACAATGGAATTAAGAATACAAGAAGCACCCGAGGGAAAACTACAAATATGAAGCTATGTAATGGAGAAAGGGTTACAAGTATTACCACTATTACCACATGTTTATTATTATCACCACTATTATTGAGTTAGTCTCTAGAGCTATTGTAAAGGGTTCTTGAATGTTACTATGCTTGCGCAGAAGCTTAGAGTCTGTAATGGGTATCTGGGAATAGATTCCACTACATAAGCGATTTTATGAGAGATGCACTCTATATATGACTAGTTTTGAGATGCTACTAATATAAGATATTATTCGAGCCCTGAAATTTTGTTATATTGTGTATGAATCCATAATTTCTATGTTGCACAATTGCTTCTGTCATGTATATTTTTCATTTACTCACTATCTATGAATGTCTTTTTTTGTATTGAAGTATGAATCTAAACATGGTAATGCTAAACCCGATGATGCATTCTCTTTAACTCACTTCAACACACACACATCTTGGATGCACTTTGAGTGAGATATCCTTCCCTTGCAAAAGGTTGCATATGCCAGTGCTCGTAGACTATAGTGGTACTTTTTTTTGGTAACCTCCGAGAACCCTAGTATTGACTTTTCACCAAAAACTAGTTCTCTTGCCGAGACCCATCTTTAAAGTGAGTTTTTAGAGGACGTCTCATCATATCTTTAATTTTGATGTTGATAATTGGTGGGAAAGAAGGTGTGATGATTTTATACAACAAGAAGCTAAGTTATGACACAAAATATTTAAGGTTGTGAAAATCACTCTCTTTTATTTGGAACCTGCGAGTTACTAGTACGAGATATTTTGGATTCGATTCCCTAAAGAGGTATTTCAGTGGCTAGACATATTGCAAGAAGAATCTGAATATAAAGTTTGAGTCAAGAGAAGATATAACTAGATCGTTGAGCATTTAGAAGCTCTTCACTGGTTAGATCATCAAATATTTTGTGTTGTCAATTTTTGGGTGCAGACTACCCTGGAAGGATATATTATCAAATTTTGTGCAGAGAACCGCCAATCTTTCTCGATATAAGAAGCCATATTTCAAGAAGGATCCAGAGGAATATTTTTGTCAGAAATCCCTCTATGGATCAATATTTGGCTAGCGGAAGAAGGGATTCTACATGTTCCTTTAGTTGAGATGACATCGTAAACCCTTACGGTCGAGGGGGGGGCGTTATTTGTGGGAGGGTCATGAACCAATAAGGAAGGAGTTTCTAGATATGGGGGCCAACAAGAGAAGACCACAAGAAATGAACGAGCTCTAAGGAGGCTTGCGGCTACTGAAAAGAGGTGGTGGAACTAGATGAGAAAGGTAATGAAGAGACCCGATCAATCATGAAAGGAGATTGATTGTGATGGTAGTTGAAGAAAATAATTAGAGAAATTGTGAGAGTTGCAAAGACATGGAAGGCTAGGTAGTTGATGGTTGAAGGAGAAATTTGGGGACATAGCAGAATATTCTACTGGAAGTAGATAGGAGAAGGGAACCTTAGGAGAAAAATATGAATAAGTAGAGATATATTCCACCACTGAAGAAGAATTCTCACTCGAGACCTTAGAGGGAGCTGCGCGAGAGTCAGAACCCATAACGCCAGAGAATGTCGGACTGCATAACAAGGTAGACGAAACCTTGCAAGAAAATGTGACCCCCCAGATCAAAGAACTTCACTCTATAGGAAAAGGCCCCAGCCCTAAGTCACCTATTCCCCCGACGCCATCTAAAAATTCGGTAATCTCTACAATCAATGTTTATGTAGTTTTTATCATTTCTAACCTTTCCAATACATCAAGTTCAAGTAGTAGTAGTCGTAGTAGTAGCAATGTGGTGAGTGTTTCAGTTATATCAAAACCAGGACCCTTGGGGTTCATATTGATAGGATCTCCAAGTCCATCGATGGTGCATCAACACGTGGTGTCTCTTACTCGGTACCCATAGTTTTTTTGTAAATGGGATGATGACGTTGAGAAACACTGGTTTCTTTGTGAATCCATTTGGAGGTCTCATCGAACTTTAGACACAAACAAATTGGTTGAGTTACAGACTACTTAGAGGGGTCGATCTTTAAAATGGTATATGAAATATATTGAGCTAGGGAATACTCAAGGAAAACCTTTCTATTTAACCCAAGTGAAGTAGAAATTTATCGCATAATTTTTCTTACCTCAATCAGAGAAACACACTCTCTCCAAGTTGTGGGAGATAAAACAAGGAGATGGCGAGTCAATATGGGAATATAACTAAATATTTAAGGATGCGATAGGGAAACTAGCAAACCCTATCCATGAGGATCACCAGAGAGAATGGTTTATTTAGGGGTTGTTACTGCTAACCCAAATCCCATTGACCAAGCAAAGAACAACTACTTTGGGGGAAGCATTGGAACAAGTCATGAAGATTGAGGCTATGACAGGCTATCCTGTAAGTTTGTGAGTGATGAGACCACCTGAAGATCATAATATCACACAAATGCAAGGAAAAATCTTTGTCTTAAATCTTAGATGACAAGATCCAAGAGTTGACCCTTCCTAGAGCAGGTCAACCACATGTATGGTGTACTAGCTATTATACCCAAGGTCATACAACAACTAAATTCCCAATATTGATGGGTTCAATACCCCCCACTCACCCAATAACTGCTCCACCAATAGGACCATCAAGAGGAGTTGTGAAGTCGTTATTGCAATGCCATTTCACAACCCTGTTCAATACCATGATTTTCCAAACCATCAAGGAGGCTAGAGAAATGAGTATTGTGAGATTTGTAGAAGTCATGGGCACTCTACTAAGCACTTCCCTATTCTAAAAAAGTACACCTCTATTCCGAATATAGTATATTGTGAATTTTGTGGGTCCCCTACTTATACTACCAACCAATGTAGAGCTTTGGATGCTCTAGCTGACAGATTGGATCATTTCAAATTCAGAGTCAACGAAACTCCTCAAGGGTTCAAAGAAGGTCATCGAGTTGGAGGAAACTTTAGAGGATGATGGACTAGAAGAAGGGGAACATACTACTGCTACAAATGTGATGAGAAAGGGAATATCGCAATGGATTTTCCACTCCCAAGAAGACCATGGTGTTCCCACTATAGAAATAATACCCATTCCACTGAATATTTCTTGATTTAGATTGCCAAGTGGGAAGACCATCTGAGGAAAAGAGGGGCCAATCTTATAAATTATGAACCTAAATCTATAGCTGAGGGAAAATATCTCAATATTAATATTATAACTAGAGGAGGAACTAAGACCGATATCGATATTGAAAGTCGTCATCAGATAAAAATCCAAAATGAAGTACCTGCGAATACCAAGTATGAGACTGTAAGGTAGAAGGGATTTTTCAAAGATGCAGTGGAGATGTTCATGCAACTATCTAGTTATGCAATGGATGAAGTTGAAGAACCAATTTTGAAGCCAAATCCTCACCAACCAAGAGTCACTATAGAATCACCTACTCAGATGGATCCCCTAGGTAAGTCACAAAAGGTTGTTGATATATGGTTACAACTATTTTCTAACATTTTGGATGATGAATGACTTATTGGAAAATTGTGGAAAACACTCAAAAGGGCCTTGGGAATCGAAGGAATCTCGGAAGAGTCCATTGCTACTAACCTACCAACAAGTAATGCAAGTAGGATACAAAAAAGGAAGAGGAGAACTGGGAGAGAATTATGGTTGAATGCTCACATTAATGACTATGAGATCAGAGACATTATGCTGGACTGAGGTTTTGATGTCAATATATTTCCTAGGAAAACTTGGGAAGTTATGGGTAAGCATAAAGTTGTATATTCCTGTTGGCATGTTTTCAAACAGAGGTAGAGTATGCGTGTTTTTCATTGATGGAAAAGATCACGAACAACAACATAACGATGATCGCATGGCAATATCAGAAGATAAACTCCATTTCGGGTATCAGAAGCTAAACTCTATTTCAGAGTTTCGGATACCGGGAGTTGGAAGTGTCGAAACACTTCATCACAGAAATGCCGAAATGCCGAAATGTGAAACGTCGAAATACCAGATCATTGATTTGACTCCATTTCGGAGTTTTGGATACCGGGAGTTGGAAGTGTCGAAACACTTCATCACAGAAATGCCAAAACGCCGAAATACCGGACCGTTGATCTGACTCCATTTTGGAGTTTCGGATACTGGGAGTTGGAAGTGTCGAAACACTTCATCACAAAAATGTCGAAACACCGAAATGTGAAACGCCGAAATACCGGACCGTTGATCTAACTCCATTTTGGAGTTTCAGATATCAAGAGTTGGAGTGTCGAAACACTTCACCACAATAATGCCAAAATGCCGAAATGCTGAAATGCGAAAAACACCTTTTGGTGTAGGTTTCAGATACCAGGAGTTGGAGTGTCGAAACACTTCACCACAGGAATGCTGAAATGTCGAAATGTCGAAATGAAAAAAACACCTTTTGGCATAGGTTGTGGTCATTGTCAGTGGTCATGTGAGAGGGAGGATCTAACACCAAGCTAAGCTCCTTTTCAGCAATCGTAACATGAAGAGTCGAGACTCTTCACCACAGGAATGTCGAAATGCGAAATGGAAAAATAAACGCAAGACCCTGCAGATTTAATCCAATGGTGCTAGTTATTTGAGCATCTGATCGAAGTACTATTTTTGATCTTTATGATTAACTTTTTAGTTATGATTCAGTTAGCAGAACCGAATCATGGTTCTTAGACGGTTGGCGATTCAGTTGCTGAGGCGTTTTTTTCCCAAGAAGATTCGAGGTGTAACCTAAGAGGAAGTGGATAAAAGATATACACTGTGACTGTGCGCGAGTGGATGTGCTGAGTGAAAAATGAATTGAACCATAGAAAGGTAAAATTACAGTATGTGCAGTGGAAAGAAAACACAGAGATGAGGAACATAAGTTGAATATAACATAATAGTGGAAGAGAGCAGAAAGTGCACATATCAAAGATGCATATCTGTGAGAAGAAGATAAATCTGAGGTGTGCATGCTAAGATAGAGCATAAGATCAGAAAGTTGAAGAGGATGCAAGAAGGGAGACACTGATGCAGGC
>ML845241.1:26424-36666 GCA_009831015.1 Picea engelmannii
GAAAACGAGAATATTACATTAATTCCATTGCAGATGGATCCATAAGTTGGCAAAGTATTCAGTCTGTGGATGAAGATTATGAAGTTGCTTGGGACAACTAGAAACAAGGTAGGTATCACAACTTTTCAAGGCATTGCACAATTGTCCAAGTAGTAAGGTGGATTGGAACGATGCACAAGGAGTGTCCAACATATGATGGTACCTTGAATTTACAAAGTTTTGTTATTAATTTGGAGGGTGGGGTTGTGGAAAAACACATAATATCAACACTTGACCTATCCTTGACATATTCTCCAGCCAAGTGGTGGGATGCTCACAAAGAAACTTTGTCTACTTGGGATGAAGTCAAGATCACTATATAACATTGGTTCCTTCCACTAACACAAACACTGCAGTTGAGACAAGATAAAAGGTAGAAGATTCAACTACTATCCTTTGATATATATGATGGTAAGTCCCCAGTTTCACACACTGATCATTATTTACAAGTGTGGAAGGATACACAACTTCCATCCTCTCTGTGGACAAATAACTTCTTTCATTCTCTGGGAACAATTCCCAAATCTTGGTACATGCACAACAAAAAAAGAAGACAAATAGTATGCTAGAAGACATTTTAGAATCCATTCTTCCATGATTTCTTGTTATCTAGTAAGACTCCCAAAATCACAGTTGTGATCCAACAAATTAAGAAGATATTGTTTAGTATTGAGGTTAGGCCTAAATATCCACTTACAGTTTTCTATGAGCATGAACACTTGCTTGAATATAGATTATATCCATCCCCTATGAGAGTACCCATGGCTTGTAGTAAAGTTGATAAAGACCATGAAGATCTGGAGGACATGGAGGAACTTAGACATTTAACCTTGTAGGAATTCACCAGAATAAGAGAAGTCAAGGATACCATATCAGGTGATATCATCATCTCCTACACTCAACCTTTGTGGTTGTGGAAAGTAAACATAGGGAGTGAAGAACATCCTAGGATGGAATCTATAGGTGACTATTGGGATGGACAAACTATGATAGAGATACAAGATCTATTGTGAGAGTAAGAATATTTGTTTCCTAAGATATTTTCAAAGTTGAAAAGGATTAGGGGATATTTAGGAGAAATGAATATTCACTTAAAACCTGAGGCTAATCCAGTTAAACACAAACTGTATCGTTTAATGCATGAGTCAAGGAAAAGGTTAAGAAGGAGATATATTGAATGTTAGCAGCTAGGATAATATTCCCTGTGGATAATTCCGAGTGGATCGATCCTATTGTAATCTAGAGCAAGAAGGGTATTGATGATATAAGAGTCTATGTGGATTAAAGGAGTTTGAACTCACCTTGTGTACACAACCCTTTAGTGATGAAGTCATTGATCAAGTAGTGGGTACTGACGCCTATTCTTTTACAGATGGATTCTCAGGCTACCATCAGGTTATAATTGTGGAAGAGGATAAGAGAAAGACTACCTTTACTACAAAATGGCGTTATTTTGCTTATAATGTTATTCCGTTCGGGTTAAAGAACACTCCAACTATTTTCTCTTGCATAGTTATTGCTTGATTCTGTGACTTTATTCATAATTTTCTTGAACTGTATATGGACGATTGGACCATGTATAACCTATTGAAGGAGCACATAGGTCTAATCTGCTTGATGTTTGATCATTGCAGACAACTAGATATTTCTTTAAACCTAAATAAGTGTATTTTTTGTGTACCATTTGGAAATTTCCTAGGACATATAATATGTAGGGAAGGAGTGTTGGTTGATCCTTCAAAGGTTTTTGTGATACTAAATATGCCTCCGCCTATGAGTGCTAAATAATTTTGGTCAACATTAGACCACACTGGACACTACTATGGATTTATTAAGAACTATGCAAGCATCACTGCCCCGTTGGAGTAATTGATGAAGAAATATGAAGCCTTTAGTTGGAATCCATAGTGTGATCAAGCTTTTGACACCCTCAAAAAAACGTTGAGTACTGCACCTATTGTGGTATACCCAAATTGGCAAGTGGAATTCCATGTAGACATTGATGCTTCTAGAATTTCATTGAATTCAATCATTGCACAACCTAGTGAAGGAACCTAGATCATCCCATCTACTTTTCTAGCAGGAATATTTCTCAAGCCAAGCGCAAATATACTACCACCGAAAGGGAAGGTTTGGAAATGGTTTATGCTTTGCAAAAGTTTAGACATTATTTCTTAGGAGGTCATTTTAAATTCTTTACTTATCATTCCACTCTGAAATATATGGTTAATAAGCCTTTGTTAGAAGGTAGAATTTGCAGATGGTTGTTTTTGTTTCAAGAGTTATCCTTCGAAGTCATTGTCAATCTAGGAAAATTAAATGTTGGCCCTGATCATATCTCTTGATTAGAATCAAGGAAGAGTGGAAGAGCTATTTATGATCAACTCCTTGATGCATATCTCTTTAATATTAAGGCTATTTATGATCAGCTCCTTGATGCATATCTCTTTATGATCAACAATAAAAAAAAAATCCAATAACCCAATCGAGAATAATCCCCACACGTAATTAAAAAAACTAAAAAATCTCCATGTCATTGTAATGGAATTGCTTGTTCTCAAAATCATTGTGTCAATGAAACATAATTTCCTATTCATACCCAATCGACACTAATCCCCACACGTAGTAAAAAAACTAAAAAATCTCCACGTCATTGTAATGAAATTGCCTATTCTTAGAATCGTTATGTCAATGTAACAAAATGTCCTATTCATAGAACTTTATGTAGTAAAAAACCCCACGCATAGTTAAAAACTAGAGGAACAATATATCTCAATGAATTATCATCATTAATAACTCAATTTGTCATTATCACACTGATCAAGGATGATTTTAGGGGATAAATTTCGCTCATGGGATAATTTTCCAAGGTTTTCCCCAAAACAATATTTGTTATTCTAAAAATGATTCGCCCAAATTATATAAGAGGAAATTATTTTACCTTTAAAATTGCCAAAATTTTATACAAACTATATTAAATCCTTAGAAATCTGAATATTTTTACAAAAATATTGCCAAACATTTAATAGTTCGCATATGAAGGATTAGTAAGATTCGCCAAGGTTTCTACATTATAAAATAATTTTCCATCCTTAAAATCATCCCTGCTAATGACCCCCAATAATGACTAATTGCCATGTTTTGACATGAAATAAAGTTAATTTGTTTAGTTTTATCCTTTGATTTATGAGCACAAGGAACACTAGTACATTTGGGTCATTTTCCGACATCGTTCCAATGCCCATCCAATTGACTCTTGTTTGGATTTTGACAAACCCAATTTCCAGTTATTAGTCGAACCCCTTTTGTCAAACTCTCCATGGTGCCATAGTATGTCGAATATCTGACATACAATGTTGCCACATGGAATTTGGTGGAGAGATTTTATGAAATAGATGTTCGTCACAAATAATCGTTGTTGGGCCCTCCATTTTGTGGAAATGTTAAAGTTTTTCAGAAAGCTCAACAACTAAACAAAAGACTTGAATTGGTGGAAAACAGTTAGACAAGAAGGAAGCTAACTGAAAGTGTGCCAGCAGTGAAAACAAACAACAACATCATGCGTCGACTGGATGAGCAATGGCAAGAGCCAAGAGCCTCAAGTGCATGCAAGGAAAGACAACGGAATTAAGAATACAAGAAGCACCCGAGGGAAAAGTACAAATATGAAGCTATGTAATGGGGAAAGGGTTACAAGTATTACCACTATTACCACAGGTTTATAATTATCACCACTATTATTGAGTTAGTCTCTAGATCTATTGTAAAGGGTTCTTGAATGTTACTATGCTTGCGCTAAAGATTAGAGTCTGTAATGGGTATCTAGGAATAGATTCCACTGCATAAGCGATTTTATGAGAGATGCACTCTATATATGACTAGTTTTGAGATGCTACTAATATAAGAGATTATTTGGGCCCTAAAATTTTGTTATATTGTGTATGAATCCATAATTTATATGTTGTACAATTGCTTCTGTCATGTATATTTTTCTTTTACTCACTATCTATGAATTTCATTTTGTGTATTGAAGTATGAATCTAAATATGGTAATGCTAAACTCGATGAGGCATTCTCTTTAACTCACTTCAACAAACACACATCTTGGATGCACTTTGAGTGAGATCTCCTTCCCTTGCGAAGGGTTTCATATGCAACTGCTTGTAGACTATAGTGGTACTTTTTTTTGGTAACCTTCGAGAACCCTAGTATCGATTTTGCACCAACAAATGGTTATGTTGCCAGGATCCAGCTTTAAAGTGAGTTTTTAGAGAACGTCTCATCATATCTTTATGTCTGATGCTGAGAATTGGTGGGAAAGAAGGTGTGACGAGTTTATACAACAAGAAGCTAAGTTACGACACAAAAGATTTAGGGTTGTGAAAAGTGCTATCTTTTATATGGAACTTGCGAGTGACCAGTACGATATATTTTGGATTCGATTCTCTAAAGAGGTATTTCAGTGGCTAGAGATATTGCAAGAAGCATCCGAATATAAAGATCGAGTCAATAAAATATATAACTAGACCGTTGAGCATTTAGAAGCTCTTCATTGGTTAGATCATCAAATATCTCGTGTTGTGGATTTTTAGGTGCAGACTACCTTGGAAGGATATATTATCGAGTTTTTTGTAGAGAATCACCAATCTTTCTTGAAATAAGAAGCCATATTTCAAGAAGGATCCAGAGGAAGATTTTTGTCGAAAATCCCTCTATGGATCAAGATTTGGCTAGCAAAAGAAGGGATTCTACATGTTCCTTCAGTTGAGATGACATCGTAAATCCCTACGGTCGGTGGGGAGGTTATTTGTGGGAGGGTCATGAACCAATAAGGAAGGAGTTTCTAGATATGGGGGGCAACAAGAGAAGACCGCAATAAATGAACGTGCTCTAAGGAGGCTTGCGGCTACTGAAAATAGGTGGTGGAACTAGATGAGAAAGGTAATGAAGAGACCCGATCAATCGTGAAAGGAGATTGATCGTGATGGTAGTCAAAGAAAATAATTAGAGAAATTGTGAGAGTTGCAAAGACATGGAAGGTTAGGCAGTTGATGGTTGAAGGAGAAATTTGTTGAGAGAGGTGAATATTTTGTAGGAAGCAGACATGATAAGGGAACCTTAGGAGAAAAATATGAATAAGTAAAAATATATTCCACCACTGAAGAAGAATTCTCAGTCGAGACCTCAGAGGGAGTTGCGGGAGAGTCAGAACCCACAACGCTAGAGAATGTCAGACTGCATCACAAGGTAGACAAAACCTTGCAAGAAAATGTGACCCCCCATATCAAAGAAATTCACTCTGTAGGAAAAGGCCCCAGCTCTCAGTCACCTATTCCCCTAATGCCATCTAAAAATTTGGTAATCTCTACAATCAATGTTTATATAGTTTTTATCATTTCTAACCCTTCTAATACATCAAGTTCAAGTAGTAGTAGTAGTAGTAGTGGCAGTGTGACGAGTGTTTCAGTTATATCAAAACCAAGACCCTTGGGGTTTATATTGATAGGATCTCCAAGTCCATCGATGGTGCATCAACACATGGTGTCTCTTACTCGGTACCCATAGTTTTTTTGTAAATGGGATGATGACGTTGAGAAACATTGGTTTCTTTGTGAATCCATTTGGGGGTCTCATCAAAATTTAGATGCAAAAAAATTCGTTGAGTTCCAGATTACTTAGAGGGGTCAAGCTTTAAAATCGTATATGAAATCTATTTATCTAGGGAATACTCAAGGGAAGCCTTTCTATTTAACCCAAGTGAAGTACAAGTTTATTGCATAATGTTTCTTACCTCAGTCAGAGAAAGAAGCTCTCTTCGAGTTGTGGGAGATAAAACAAAGAGATGGTGAGTCTGTATGGGAATATAAATAAATATTTAAGGATGTGAAAGGGAAACTAGCAAACCCTATCCATGAGGATCACCAAAGAGAATGGTTTATTTAGGTGTTGTTACTGCTAACCTGAATCCCATTGACCAAGCAAAGAATAACTACTTTGGGGGAAGTGTTGGAACAAGCCATGAAGATTGAGGCTATGACAGGCTATCTTGTAAGCTTGCGAGTGATGAGACCACCTGAAGATCATAATATCACACAAATGCATGGACAAATCTCCATGTTTAAAATTAACTAAGAAGATCCAAAAGTTGACCCTTCCTAGAGCAGATCAACCACGTGTATGGTGTACTAGCTATTATACCCAAGGTCATACAACAACTAAATTCCCAATATTGATGGGTTTGGTACCCCCCACTCACTCGATGACTCCTCCACCAGTAGGACCATCAAGAGCAGTTGTGAAAGTCACTATTGTAGTGCCATTTCACAAGCCTGTTCAATACCATGCTTTTCCAAATCATCAAGGAGGCTAGAGAAATGAGTATTGCGAGATTTGTAGAAGTCATGGGCACTCTCCTAAGAACTTCCCTATTCTAAAAAAGTACACCTCTATTCGAAATATAGTATATTGTGAATTTTGTGGGTCCCCTACTTATACTACCAACCAATGTAGAGCTTTGGATGCTCTAACCAACAGATTGGATTGTTTCAAATTCAGAGTCAACAAAACACCTCAAGGGTTCGAGGGAGGTCATCGAGTTGGAGGAAAATTTAGAGGATGATGAACTAGAAGAAGGGGAACATACTACTGCTACAGATGTGATGAGAAAGGGAATATCACAATGGATTTTCCACTCCCAAGAAGACCATGGTGTTCCCACTATAGAAATAATACCCATTCCACCGAATATTTCTCAATTTAGATTGCCAAGTGGGAAGACCATATGAGGAAAAGAGGGGCCAATCTGATAAATTCTAAACCTAAATCTATAGCTGAGGGAAAATAGCTCAATATTTATATTATAACTAGAAGAGGAACTAAGACCGATGTCGATATTGAAAGTCCTCATCAGATACAAATCCAAAAGGAAGAACCAATTTTGAAGCCAAATCCTCACCAACCAATAGTCATTGGAGAATCACCTACTTAGATGGAGCCCCTAGATATGTCACAAAGATCTATGGTTACAACTATTTTCTGAAATTTTTTTTTTGATGTATATCAAACATGAATATGTCTTGATGTATATCAAGGATCTGATCGAGAAAATCCCATCAACCGTCTTGTTATGATGTCAAATTTTGGTTCCACTTGTAACAATAATACTCGGGTTAGGTTGGGGGGCAATTTTGAGCATACTAAAGGTGATACATTAATGATAGATGAATGTGCGGTCGCTCAAACTCTAAATCATCTAATCGAGTTGACGTTTTTTTACAAATATAATTGGTTAATGCTTTTATATTTTTATTTGTATAAGTACGAATATTTTTGAAATATTTTTCATCCTTGTTAATTGTATTATTAGCATAACAATACATCATTAAAAGTGGAGGGTGAAAAGTATATTAATATATTTACATTTTTTCAAAGTTTAAATTATTTTATTTGATAACTTTTTTGGTTTCTTGTATTTAAAAGAATTTCAAATTAAAATGTAACAATAAATCTTTGTACTAGGAAAGAAAAAAAAATCTTAAACAAATTTTATAAATAAAATAATATTCACAATCTAATGTCAATCTCCACTAAAATTAGTGTTAACATCAATAACTAAACTAATTTATTTAATACTAGAATTAACATTAAAATCAGTCACAAAACAATTTTTTTAAAAAGAAATGTTAAAATAAGGTAATTAGATATAACTCCAATGCTAATGCTAATCATAATTACAATGATTTCAAATAATGATAAACCAATATCAAAATAAAAAGTGCAATCATCTTTTTAAGATTTTTGGTTTAGTATTTGGCTTCAACCTTTCTTTTTTTTAAAAACTACTCATTAAATAAAAAGCCATCATAAGTGAAACACGTAAATAGATTACATATATAAGATGACCATATACTACTTTTGGTTCAAGAAAGGATAAACTCCTATATTTAAAACTAGCCTCCTATATTTAAAACTAGCCTCTTATATTTAAAAGTGTTCAAGTACATTAGAAAGGATGTTGTCAAATGCCTAAGGGCATATTTGATCAAGATCCAAAGAGGAAGTGACCATATCAATATGAATGATATTGTACAATTGGTTGTCCTCTTTCCTAACAACTTCAGTTAAATCTCAGTCAAAGTCAAATGATCGATTTCCTACTCTTCCTGGTATTGTAGAATATTTTCCATTCATAATTGTTGAGTGATCTTGTTGATCACCATCCTACACTTCTATGGGTAGAGAACTTCATCGACAATAAAAAAAAAAATTCCAATAACCCAATCGACAATAATTCCCACAAGTTATTAAAAAAGATAAAAAAATTCCACCAATGGAATTGATTATTCTCAAAGTCATTGTGTCAATGTAACATAATTGCCTATTCATACCCAATAGACAGTAATCCCCACACGTAGTAAAAAAAATAAAATAAATCTCCACGTCATTGTAATGAAATTGCCTATTCTTAGAATCATCACGTCAATGTAACAAAAATTCTTATTCATAGACCCTTAAACCTTATGTAGTAAAAAACCCCACACACAGTTAAAAACTAGAGGCACAATATAGAATGAATTATCATCATTAATAACTCAATTCGACAATATCACACTAATGACCCCCAATAATGACAAATTGCCATGTTTTGACATGAAATAAAGTTAATTTGTTTAATTTTATTCTTTGATTTATGAGCACGAGGAACACTAGTACATTTGGGTAATTTTCTGATGTCATTCCAATGCCCATCCAATGGAATCTTGTCTGGATTTTGACAAACCCAATTTCCAGTTATTAGTTGAACCCCTTTTGTCGCACTCTCGACGGTGCCACAATATGTCGAATATCTGACATACAAAGTTGCCACGTGGCATTTGGTGGAGAGATTTTATGAAATAGATGTTCATCACAAATAATCGTTGTTGGACCCTCCATTTTGTGAAGTGTCAATTTTGTGGAAATGCTAAAGTTTTGCAAAAAGCACAAAAACTCAACAAAAGAATTGAAGTGGTGGAAAACAGTTAGACAAGAAGGAAGCTAACTGAAAAGTGTGCCAGCAGTGAAAAAAAACAACAACATCATGCGCCACTGGATGAGCAGTGGCAAGAGCCAAAATCCTCGAGTGCATGTAAGGAAAGACAACAGAATTAAGAATGCAAGAAGCACCTGAGGGAAAACTACAAATATGAAGCTATGTAATGGGGAAAGGGTTACAAGTATTACCACTATTGCCACAGGTTTATTATTATCACCACTATTATTAAGTTAGTCTCTAGAATTATTGTAAAGGGTTCTTAAATGTTACTATGCTTGAGCAGAAGCTTAGAGTCTGTAATGGGTATCTGGAAATAGATTCCACTGCATAAGTGATTTTATGAGAGATGCACTCTATATATGACTAGTTTTAAGATGCTACTAATATAAGAGATTATTCGGGCCCTAATTTTTTTTTATATTGTGTATGAATCCATAATTTCTATGTTGCGTAATTGCTTCTGTCATGTATATTTTGCATTTACTCACTAACTATGAATGCCTTTTTGTGTATTGAAGTATGAATCTAAATATGGTAATGCTAAACCCGATGATGCATTCTCTTTAACTCACTTCAACACACACACATCTTGGATGCACTTCGAGTGAGATCTCGTTCCCTTGCGAAAGGTTGCATATGCTAATGATCCTAGATTATAGTGTTACTTTTTGTTGGTAACCTCCGAGAACCCTAGTATCGATTTTGCACCAACAAATGGTTTTGTTGCTAGGACCTAGCTTTAAACTGAGTTTTTAGAGGACGCCTCATCATATATTTAAGTCTGATGTTGAGAATTGGTGGGAAAGAAGGTGTGACGAGTTTATACAACAAGAAGCTAAGTTACAACACAAAATATTTAGGGTTGTGAAGAGAGCTATCTTTTATTCGAAACCTGCGAGTGATCAGTATGAGATATTTTGGATTTGATTCCTTGAAGAGGTATTTCAATTGCTAGAGAGACTACAAGAAGTATCATAATATAAAGATCGAGTCAAGAGAAGATATAACTAGATTGTTGAGCGTTTAGAATCTCTTCACCGGTTAGATCGTCAAATATCTCATGTTGTGGATTTCTAGGTGCAGAGTACCCTGGAAGGATATATTATTGAGTTTTGTGTAGAGAAGCACCAATATTTCTTGAAATAAGAAGCCATATTTCAAGAAGGATC
>ML845241.1:36766-62578 GCA_009831015.1 Picea engelmannii
GGGGTTTTCAATGTTAAGTGATTTGGATATTTCAAACTCTCTATCGCCGATTCTCCGATGAGTTTATCTCCTCTATCGCCGATTCTCCGATGAGTTTATCTCCTCTATCGCCGATTCTCCGATGAGTTTATCTCTCTCTATCGTCGATTCTCCGATGGATTTATCTCGAATTGCCGATGAGGCCTCCTGGCTGCCACGTGTCCATACAAATGAACGGTCCATATCCCTGCTTGATTAACGGTTGCGATCAAATCGCGAAATCGCATATCGCGATATCGGGGTTTTCAATGTTAAGTGATTTGGATATTTCAAACTCTCTATCGTCGATTCTCCAATGAGTTTATCTCTCTCGCAGCTTCAACAGATCTGACGGTCCTGGTTCTTTCGAGAAATTTATATGGGATCCAACGGTCACTGACTCTTCTTCCTTTTTCCTCTTTAAGTTCTTGCTGTGCGCGTTTTCTTCAAGGCTGTTCCTCCTGAGCTTTTACTTTATTTGTCTTCTGTTTGCCCGTCATCTTCACTGTTGTAATTGCCATCATCATTGTTGTACTTGCCATCAATGACAAGCATATGCTACCTGTTAAACATTTTCCAATAGGGTCGGTATAGGATTAGTGCACATAGCTTATTTTAAGGCATAGAAGGATTGGTCAATTGTTGGAGTCCAACTAAAAGAATTATTTTTAAGGAGAGCTATGAGAGGAGCTGCAATTTTACCATAATTCTGAACAAACTTGCGAAAGTAGCCCGTTAAACCTAGGAAACCATGAAGAATTTTAAGAGTTTTAGGGCGAGGCCAATTCTCCATAGATTCAATTTTATTGGGATCCACCCTTACACCATCCTGGCCATCAATATGACCCAGGTACTCAACTTTAGAGGCACCAAAAGCACATTTAGATTGTTTGAGGAAAAGTTGGTGCTTGGAGAGGATATGGAGAACTTGATATACATGGGCGAGATGGGTTGACCGCATTTTATTATAGATGTGAATTGTTAGCAACATTACATGTCTTCGGCATCGGGATATTCAGGATTACAAATGGCGTGAGGAGCGTTGGGCGCAACTCACAGAAGAAATCTATTTCGGGCTTAAATCAAGCAAGCGAACAGTCTGATTTTAATGATTAGGATTCATCCAAAGGGACAAATCAATGGTTGGCGGGAAATCGCGGTTAGCGAAGTTGCACCGAGGATAACGCAATGGACGGTGCCCATATTGTGTGTAGGGAAAGATAGCAGCCATCCATCCAGAGGATGTGTGGCGCGAGATCTACTCGCGTCGGCGTTTCGGCAATCGGGAGTTCGAAGGGTGAAGGTCCCATGTTGTCCTATCTCTTGAAACCCTGAACCCCGAAAGTGCCAAAGGTGCTTAAAGCAGGGCCCGCAGTATCATGAAGCAATCTCGAAAGCGCCTTGTGGACAAGAACATGGTCACAACCCGTGGTCACTTGGGGAAAGAAAGGGGGCCAAAGGCGCCGAGCCCAGTCGCCGAAAGGATCATCGTGATCTCCAGGTGCCATCTGATGCGACCTCGATCCTGGTTTTTGCTTGGAGTAAATGATGATGAGAACAGGTGGTTGAAGCCTCCTTTCATTCATCAAGTGTGGGGAATGGAGGGTACGGCAAACGGTCTGCTCGAAGAGGTCCTGTGTACTGATTTTTTCCAAAGAAACCATGCCAAATTCCTCGACTAGATAGAGAAATCTGTACACGCTAGCTCAACACTTAATGGCTCAGCTACCCTCCTTGCAGAATCCATGCACAGTTAAGATGGCGCAAAAAAGTTTTCAAGGGGCGTCATTCGCGATCAGTATAAGCGCAGTAGTTATTTCTCGAACTCGGGGTTCGTAAGTTCGGAGGGAGGACTATGTCTTTTAGTTGCACGAGGTTGTGAGTTACGAAAAGTGCCCAGAGGAGGTCAACCTTCGTTGACCATCGTGTCTCGGGACTTCGCGAGGGGAGAATGTCAAAGTTCGATACTCTAGCTCGTGAAGCCGTGAGTTGCGAGAGGCATTAGTACTTGGGCTCTAGCCGACGGTTACATGCAGAGAGCGCTGACCAGAAAAGGGGCCCGACCCATATCGCCATCTCGGGGATCGGGAGTTTAGAAAAGGGAGCCGAGGGTCTTTGACCCACGAACTTGGGAATCACGAAAGGAAAAGAACTTTTAATGACGGGCCCACAGTATTGCCGAAAGTGTTTTGGGTCGTCTGATCAAAAGAGGGGTACGTGATGTGCGATTAGGTTCTATCGCCCCTTTGCACATTGCGACTTCAAAGAGTAGGGATCAACCTCCTCCCAGCCTCGAGGCACGAAGTGCCGAAAATGCCCAGGAGCTGGGCCCACGGTCTTAACACCCGGTCACTTGGGGAAAGAAAAAGAGTTGTGCAAAGGGGCCGAAATGTCGGGCTTAGCCGCAGAAAGGATCACCGCATTCTCTAAAATACCAGTTCGGCCCGACCCTGATCTTGGTCCTCGCTAAAGAATTAAATGAAGGAGAATGGAGGTAGTTGAAACCTCGGCTCACTTACTAAATGCAAGACATGGAGGTTCCGACAGGCAGTCTACCCGAGATGGTGTCGTACACTGATTTTCTCCAAAAAGGGGGTCGCGTCGAGTTCTCATCTGACCAGAGGATGTCTACACATGCCATTTTGGCCTTTAATGTTTCATCTACCTCCCCTACAAAGGCCATGCGAAGTTAAGAAGATGTCTGACGAAGGGTTTCTGTCTGAAGTTTGATTGAAGAGACGCTACACCTTGAAGGGCGAGCGCACCTCTATTGGGAAAATCTGTCCGAGTATATGTACTCAGTTTTTGCATTTTTAAGGGGATCGATGGTAGAGCAAAGTTCTCGACTGTAAAGTTTTAATAGACATTCTAGATTCTTGGTTATGCATCTGTATGTGGGATTTCTTATTTTATAATAGACAGTCTTTCTTACTCCATCTAAATTTTCATCCCATACCGAGGGAGTTCGTGATTGACTGATTCGTGCGAACTATTGCAATTATGTTATGATAAAGGATTTATCGTTGCATTTTGTATTCTCTGGTTTTTTCATTTGAATGTAAGAAGATCTTGTGTTTAGATGCCTTCTCCTACAGTCTGTTAGAAACCTGATTTTTATGACCAACCTTTGCATCTCTCTGATACAAGCTTCCCCCTTACTCACCCTCACTACAACTCACTGTCTGAAGTTTGATTAAGACCCCACTCGCTCATGGATACCTGACCTAGTTTCTGAGTTAGAACAATGTTGTTTTGAGTTATCTCTCATTTGATCACCTCTTTTATAAACAAATCATGAGATAAACTGATGGGCGTTGGGCTCTGCTCCTGCTGCAATCCAGGGGTGACTTCTGATGCTAACATTTTTGGCGCCTTTGCCGAGGAGGAAGTTAAAGATTTTCCCTGGGCAGAATGACAATGAGCCTCTGATTCTGAAGGTGCATCAGACATCAAATCCCTTCAAGACTGCTACTGTGCACCTGGCGACTCCACTATGGTGACTCCAAGGTTTCCACATCACTGTTTCAGCTTTGGCTACTGTTAGAACACCTGAAAGCTGACCCTAAGGAGATTTCTCGAGAAGGTTTCAGCAGTTACTTTCTCAGCCTGAGAAGCTTCCTGGGGTAACAACAACGTTAGGATATGGCCTTTGATGGTGAACAAGGACCAGACACATTCAAAGTTGTGCATATTTCACCTGGCAACTCCATGACTCAAGGATCGATTGGCGACTCCACTGGTTCGATATGGAGAAAATCCTTGCTCGCAGGTTTTCTCCTTTTAATTTTTCTGCTATTCCTGGTTTTCCTAATGTTGTCCCCTCTCCGAATGAATGGGGCGATTATTTGCCCATATTTGGAAAGCATGAAGATGACAACCCTGCTCAGAACCTCAGTGAGTTTCATGAACTCATGCGTCAGTGGGAGATACATCATGAGGATGTATTATTGAAAATGTTCATGTTCTCGTTAGCAAGGGATGCACGTAAATGGTATCATTCTTTACCCCCTGCTAGCATTTCTTCACTCTCGGAGTTTCATGCAGCTTTCATCACCTATTACCAAGAGTTTTATCCCTCTGTGTTAGTTTGTCATAACTGTAGTGAGGGATACCACAACTCTATACTGGATGAAGTTGTTTCAGACGTAGGCTATGAGGATGATCCTGATGACTTGGATCAGAGCTTCGTCCTTTCTCCTCCCCATTCGTCTGCAACAGGGGGGGTTATGAGAGTGATGAAGTTCCCAGGGAAGAGGATGGCGCTCTGAGTGAACTAGTGGTGCAGGCGATATTCCCCACTCCCCAGTGTGCAAAATTGGAATCTGAAGGCAGCAAAAAGGATTTTCCAGTCTTCAAGGCAGATGATCTAAGCAACTCTTTTGAAGAGATTATTGAAGATTTTTTGGATGCGTTAGCATCTACCCCTAATGATCCTACTGTCTCAGATTTAAACAAGGAATCCATTGTGGAAGAGGAACGTTCTTTCTTCCTTCATGAGATTTCCCATGATGTATTTACATCTGGGATTGAAGAGAAGGATCGAGAGACCGTTTCCTTTTTACAAGATGGGGGAGTGCACGGAAAAGAGGAGGAGGAACCAGAGGAACAACTAAGCGCGCATTTCATGTTCTATCTAGAGCCAATCAAAGAACAACCACCACCTGAGATCAGTGAGCCTGCGTCAGTTGTCCTCCTACCTGTGCTTATCAGAGATATTCAGCCACAGGTGGACAACTGTGTAGCACAGGCGGCTGTTTGTCACCAGTTTTCTGGGATTGGCCACTCATTCTATGACCCTGTCAGCAAGTACATGGAGTGGAATTTCCCCTATGCCTTGGAGCCGCCCTATTTCATCTCAACTCCAGCCTGTAAGGAGGAGCTGAAGAGTGTAACCGTTATGTTGTCACGGTTACACCATCTGCTGATGATCGTTAACAGAAGGAAGGATCTTCTATCCAAGAAGCTGCTTGAATGGCTATGGTGGAAATATTCTTTCACCTAGCCCTATGTAAAGTGTTTTATTAGTTTAGGATTGTATATAAATAAGCTCCTTTGAGCATGTATTTTTATTTTGTTGGTTTTATTTTTCGACTTGTATTTTCAGCAGCGGGATGTTTTGAGCCTGAATCCATAGCCCAACAACAAGGCACTGAAGCTGCGGAATGAGTTCTTAGAGCATCACAAGGACGTCTCTATCCCCCATGGAGCCTAATGTTAGCAACATTACTTGTCTTCGGCATCGGGATATTCAGGATTACAAATGGTGCGAGGAGCGTTGGGCGCAACTCACAGAAGAAATCTATTTCGGGCTTAAATCAAGCGAGTGAGCAGTCTGATTTTAACGATCAGGATTCATCCAAAGGGACAGATCAGTGGTTGGCGGGAAATAGCGGTTAGCGAAGTTGCATCAAGGATAACGCAATGGATGGCGCCCATATTGTGTGCAAGGAAAGATAGAAGCCGTCCATCCAGAGGATGTGTGGCACGAGATCTACTCGCGTCGGCGTTTCGGCAATCGAGAGTTCGAAGGGTGAAGGTCCCATGTTGTCCTATCTCTTGAAACCTTGAACCCAAAAAGCGCCAAAGGTAGTTAAAGCAGGGCCCGCAATATCATGAAGAAATCTCGACCGAACATCCATAGGAGACACCTGGCGCAAAATTAGGCTCCTCGCCTATTCGCTCATCGCGACTCTGACGCACAAAGAGGAGCTCCTTCATATCCCTGATGCACGAGGTGCCAGGAGTGTCTAGGGCCCGGGCCCACAGCATCGTTGGGAGAGTTCAGAGCCGTCAGATCTAGTGGGACGCATGGCGCCAGATTAAGCCATCTTAATGTTTCGCTCATCGCGATTTCAAGAAGCAAGGATCAACCCCTTCATATCCGCAAACGCCGAAAGCACCTTGGGGACAAGAACATGGTCACAGTCCGTGGTCACTTGGGGAAAGAAAGGGGACCAAAGGCGCCGAGCCAAGTCTCCGAAAGGATCGTCATGATCTCCAGGTGCCATCTGATGCGACCTCAATCCTAGTTTTCGCTTGGAGTAAATGATGATGAGAATGGGTCGTTGAAGCCTCCTTTCATTCATAAAGTGTGGGGAATGGAGGGTCTGGAAAATGGTATGCTCGAAGAGGTCCTGTGTACCGATTTTTTCCAAAGAAACCATGCCAAAGTCCTCGACTAGACAGAGAAGTCTGTGCACCCTAGCTCAACACTTAATGTCTCAACTACCCTCCTTGCAGAATCCATGCACAGTTAAGATGGCGCAAAAAGGTTTTCAAGGGGCGTCAATCGCGATCAGTATAAGCGCAGTAGTTATTTCTCGAACTCGGGGTTCGTAAGTTAGGAGGGCAGACTATGTCTTTTAGTTTCGCGAGGTTACGAGTTACGAAAAGTGCCCAGAGGAGGTCAACCTTCGCTGACCATCGCGTCTCGGGACTTCGCGAGGGGAGAATGCCAAAGTTTGATACTCCAGCTTGCGAAGCCATGAGTTGCGAGAGACGTTAGTACTTGGGCTCTAGCTGATGGTTACATGCAGAGAGCGCTGACCAGAAAAGGGGCCCGACCCATATCGCCATCTCAGGGATCGAGAGTTTATAAAAGGGAGCCGAGGGTCTTTGACCCACGAAATCACGAATCGCAAAAGGAAAATAACTTTTAATGACGGGCCCACAGTATTGCTGAAAGTTTTTTGGGCCGTCCGATCAAAAGAGGGGTACGTGATGTGGGATTAGGTTCTATCACCCCTTCGCACATCGCGACTTCAAAGAGCAGGGATCAGCCTCCTCCCAGCCTTGAGGCATGAAGCGTCGAAAACGCCCAGGAGCTGGGCCCACGGTCTTAACGCCCGGTCACTTGGGGAAAGAAAAGGTGTTGTGCAAAGGGGCCGAAATGTCAGGCTTAGCCGCAGAAAGGATCACCACATTCTCCAAAAGACTAGTTCGAGCCGACCTTGATCTTGGTCCTCGCTAAAGAATTAAATGAAGGAGAATGGAGGTATTTGAAACCTCGTCTCACTTATTGAATGCAAGACATGGAGGTTTCGACAGGAAGTCTGGCCGAGATGGTCCTGTACACTGATTTTCTCCAAAAAGGGGGTCGCGCTGAGTTCTCATCTGACCAGAGGAAGTCTACACACGCCATTTTGGCCTTTAATGTTTCAACTCCCTCCCCTAAAAAGGCCATGTGAAGTTAAGAATATGTCTGACGAAGGGTTTTCGTCTGAAGTTTGATTGAAGAGACACTACGCCTTGAAGGGCGAGCGCGCCTCTGTTGGGAAAATCTATCCGAGTATATGTACTCAGTTTTTGCATTTTTAAGGGGATCGATGGTAGAGAGAATCTCTCGACTGTAAAGTTTTAATAGACATTCGAGCTTCTTGGTTATGCATATGTATGTGGGATTTTTTATCTTATAACAGACAGTCTTTCTTACTCCATCTAAATTTTCATCCCATACTGAGGGAGTTCGTGAACGAATGATTCGTGCGAACTATTGCAATTATGTTATGATAAAGGATTTATCGTTGCATTTTTGTATTCTCTGGTTTTTGCATTTGAATGTAAGAAGATCTTGCGTTTAGATACCTTCTCCTACAATCTGTTAGAAACCTGATGTTTATGACCGAACTTTGCATCTCTCTGATACAAGTCTTCCCCCTTACTCACCCTCACTACAACTCACTGTCTGAAGTTTGATTAAGACCCCACTCGCTCATGCATACCTGACCTAGTTTCAGAGTTAGAACAATGTTGTTTTGAGTTAGCTCCCATTTGATCACCTCTTTTATAAAAAAATTGTGACATAAACTGATGGGCGTTGGGCTCTGCTCCTGCTGCAATCCAGGGGTGACTTCTGATGCTAACATGAATATCATCAAATAAAACTATCACAAAGTGATGGAGGAAAGGACGAAAGACATGATTCATGAGACTTTGAAAAGTGGAGGGGGTATTAAAGAGGCCAAAGGGCATGACCATAAACTCATAGTGACCCTCATGAGTGAGAAACCCAGTCTTGGGGATGTCTTCCTCTTTCATACGTATCTGGTGGTAGCCCAAATGGAGGTCAAGTTTGGTAAAGTATTGAGCCCCACTGAGTTCATCCAGAAGGTCATTTATGATGGGAATGAGAAATTTTTCCTTGGTGGTAAGTTTGTTAAGGGCACAAAAATTAGGACACATACACCGAATGCCTTCCTTCTTGAGGACCATGACAATAGGGGAATAATAGGGGTTGGTACTGGGATGGATAACACCTGCTTCTACCAATTTGTCGACAATTTTCTCAATTTTATTTTTTTGAGCAAAAGGGTGATGATAAGGGTGAGCATTGGGAGGAATATTGTCTGAAATTAAAGAAATGGAATGGTAATGGTCTCCACGGGAGGGGGGAAGACCCTAGGGAGTTTGGAAAATAGTGGGATGGAGGGAAAGGAGAACTTGAAGGTCAATGTGTACCGAGGGTATCTCAACTGCTTGAATGGAATGGATTTGGGAAATGATGCCATAATGACCTTTTTTGAGTAAATTTTCCATCACATTTAGTTTCTTCCAACTGATTCTGGGGGTTTTCCATTATGACCTAAGCTTGGATTTCATCCTTGAGGCCACTGATAAAACATTCTTTGGAAAAAACATCTTTCATGCCCTCTATTCAAAAATCTAAGTTCTCAAGGCAACAATAAAATATTCCATTGTTCCAAACTGTTTCAACTTGGTCAAACATCCTAAATGGTGGATGTATGTTCCAAAGTGTTCATACATCTCAGCAACAAATTGTGACCAAGAAACATACCCTTGACATGAATTTATACATTATTGCAACCATTTTCATTGTTCTGGATCCAAATATAGAATTCAATAATGAATATTGATTGTGATCTATATGGATATCGGTGGCCACCCACCTTTTCCAACTGGCTCAAAACAGTTTTCTGACAATTTTGACAATTTACTATTTTTTAGCAGTTTTAACTTTCAGTGCCATTTTGAGTGCCTAAATGAAGGTTTTTCAGGATCGAACTTCTCAATGATAATTGGAGGCATTATTGAGCCACCAAAATTAATCTCCTCGATGATACCTTTCCAACGGGCTATCACATGCCTAAAACGGAGATCGTATGCAAAAGTTACAACCCCGGGAAGTTGATGTACTAACTTACCCAAACGGGGCCCACATGACTTTTGGCGCTTCATCTCCAAGGGTTAGGTTTTTGGGTGTCTTGGTTTTTTGGCATCCTTATTTATTGTAAAAATGCCTTTAGAGCCTCATTGTAATTTTCTTCTTGCGAATGCGAACAACCAACACATCTCTTCTCAGAGATAAGCCACCACCATTCCAACAATCTTGTTTCCACTGCATTTTACAGTTTCAGCTTATTTCGTTATTGAATAGAAAACCAATTTTACTGTATCTTTGTTATTTTGTGTTAAGCACCTGTCAATAACATGTATTCATTTTTTTCTGCTCATAAAATCTGGATCAGATTGACTCATCAATAATGCCATGCATAGAGAAATAGTGTTCCATTTGAGTGACCCGGGTTGTTGGATCTAATCCATCCAATTTGTTCACCTCAAATATAGAAAGATGGGGGTCACGAGGTAGGGAGTTGGAATGATGGTGTAGAGGTTGGTTGGATTCAATATCTTCAATATAGAGAGATGCGTAAGAGGAGGAAGGACCCTGTAATCTGATCATGAATTGTTGGAGAGAGGAATTGACTTCAACAATTTGGCTACCTAGATATTCCTGGATGTAGTCCATTTTTTCATGAGTGGAAGGAATGTCCTTATTCACTTGGGCCTGAAGGGAAGTAAGGTCATTATTCAGTTTCTGATTGGTTTCTTCTTGGCGAGTGGGAGCCATGAGAAAAAGAGGGGTGGGTCCATGGAAAAAAAGTAGATAAGTGATATATATGACTATGATCAGGAAAACAAGATAAAACCAATGTAATAAGTGAGAAATAAAGGTATCAAGAAGGGTATGGGTCCATGGGGTAAACAAAAAGGTTAAAAATGATAGGTATCACAGTGATCAAGAAAAAAGAGGAATCCAATGAGATAGGTCTCAAATAAGGTTGAGGGTAGGAGTTATACTCTGACCTAAATAATATTGCAGTGTCAAAATGCCCAAATTCTTAATAGAAAAAATTGTGTAGTAATTTCACAACTAGAATGCAGGAGGCAAGGTTGCACGACCAAAATATTCTTTATGTTTCTTTTTGGGATGTTCCACCTTGGTTAAGGTTTGAAGGGTACCTATGGACAAGGTTTTTCCTTATTTTATAGCTCTACGATATATGTGCAAGGTCGAATAGTAGTACTTGGCCCAATATCTCAGGGTGCCAACTAAGGAGGCTCGATTATACCCTTAGTCGTACTACCTAATTACCCAGGTACTAGAGAGTATCTTCCTTAGTTTTGTTCTCGGTGGCACTATAGTATTCAGGAGGCCAATCGATTGATCTAGGGTTGGTTTTAGGAGACCTAGGGGACTCCCTATATATCTTTCATACGTGGGAGTGATGGTCATGTACGGATTTTGTCTGATGTGGTACTACTCGAGGGGTACCAATAGGGGCTACAGAGGTTTCCAACAAGGGTGAAACTATATATAACACCTGCATGTAGTCTTCCCAACCACAGGTTTACTTGGTGAATGACATATATTTGTACTTTAAAGATGTTAGCAATACACATATCTACCATGGAAAAACAATTTACCCACAATTCATGCCAAGGAAATTTCTCTAATACCACTTGTAAAGTACCAGATGTAATATAATATGCATAAATAGGAATATTCAATAGATATCAATGGAACAACTAAATATTGAGAGAGAAATACCAGAAATAATACCTTTATTCAAAGAAAGTAATGTTCACTTTCCTCTTCGAGGAGGAAACCTATAGAAAAGCATAGATCTATTACAATAATTATCAAGACAATATTTCTCATGCCTCCTACTCTTATTTATACTAATTACATCTTTTAAAGAAGATTCTAGAGGAAGATATTTCTAGAAGTGGAAGCTTCTATTAGGTCTTCTTACATTGACTTGTTCACAATTATTAAATAGGAATTACTAACTAATGTCATCCTTTATTACATGGAAAATATATTATTGTATATAAGTGATGGGTTAGGTCCCTAACATTAAGTGACTCTGATGATTAATGACGGGACAATGACCAAAAAGGTACCAACGGTAGTTAACGAATGAAGTGACAGTGATAGAGCACAAATTTCAAACTTGCAAGTTACTAAATACGAAAAGATTTGATTTAGACCTCCCTGACCATAAAGGTGATATCCAGGTGACAAAAATTGACAACGTCAATTGGACTCTACGACAAGTGAGAATTGGACACGTCATTATTTTATTGACATAAAAGGGAAAGAAAAAAACAATTGAAATCCTACCTACCGAATTCACTCCCGGTGATAGAAGCATTGTGAAATTTATCTTATTAAGCATAAATATAGGGATTTAGGCATGCGCCATTCACCCATACTAGATGAAGAATACCATCAAGTTGTGCGAGTTTGAAAGCTCCAGATTCATGAATTTCCGCAACTATAAAAGGTCCAAGCCAATGCATTTGTAGTTTCCCTAGATGTTTTTGATACTTACTATCATATAAAAAAACTTGATCACCCTGCTTAAACGTCTTGGTCTTAATGTTCCTATCATGTGAAGCTTTCTATCAAGCCTTCTCCACTGTTTAATGAAAATCTACCAAAAATTGGGCTTCATCCAATGCCAACAATTGTGTGATCCATTACACAATTGATTTATTATCTATCATGTGAGTGACATGTGCAATATATAAGATCAAAGTGATGAATTCAGTGGGGACGACTACTTCTCTTCCATAAACTAGTTGGAATGGAGTATTTTGTGCCATTTATTTGTGGTAGTCTTGTAAGCCCATAACATTGTTGGAACCCTGTCATACCAGTCATCCATATTTGCACAACATAATTTGGTTAATCCTCTCTCCAAAATATTGTTAGAGGCTTCAACTGTACCATTTTCTTGTGGATTATACGGGCTAATTTTGTGATGTTGTTGTAAATCCTAACCTTGTACAATATCTACTGCAAACAGATATTCAATAAAAGAACAAAAAATATACAATGGAAAATACAAACATTAGACAGAGATTTTTCCCCTAGAAACCCAAACCGGGAAAACCAACATATTCTATATTCATTCATATGTGTTACATTGTTTACAATATAATATACATATAGGAGCTAACGACATCCAAAACCCTAGCCCAATGACCTGGATTAGTCCACAACCCTAATTCCTTAATCAAAAATAGAAAACCATCGGCAAAAACCATGTGCCCAAAAAAACACCTAAATATGTGACACATTTCCCAAGGCACATGACACGTTTCCTGAGGCACATGACACATTTCCCAAGGCACCTGACATGTGAAACTAATACTCGTGCAAATAATATGACACATACCCAACAGTTGGATTAGGATATCACGAGTGAGAGTGGATACAGTCTCACTGATGAAATGTGCACCTTGATAACTAGTCAAACTCCGAGGACACCCAAACCTAGTGATGATATTATCAAAAATAAACTTGGTTCCAGTATTTGTAGAACAACCACAGACCGGTTCCGCTTCAGTCCAGTGGGTAATATAGTTGGTAGCAATGATAATATACCTAGCTTTTGAGTGCTTGGTTGGTGGATTGATCGGTCCTATGAAATCAACTGCCCATTTCTCAAATGATTGAATATCTCGAATATGATGTAGGGGAAACTCATCCATGTGCGATGGTTTACCAACCCTCTAACAAACATCATAAGCCCTGGCATAATATTTGGCATCTTTGAAGACAGACAACCACCATAATCCAGCTTGTAATATTTTATGGGAAGTCTCTTTTCCTCTGAAATTTCCTCTCGCAACTTCGTAGTGGCATTCCCACAATATTGTTGGCCTCTCATGATCAAGTATAGATATTTGAAGGATGTTTTCCAATCCCAATTTATACATCTCGTGTGTGATCAACTGATAATCAACAACACAGACCACCAGATTCCTCTTTTGGGTTGTGGAATACCCATAAGGCATAGTACAAGTAATGAGAAAAAAGGAAATTTTTGAAAGGTAATTGGGAATAGCCTCAATATTAAAGAGATTTGCATCAAGGAGCTGATCATAAATATCTCTACCACTCTTCCTTGATTCTAATCGATAGAGATGATCAGGTCCAACATTTAGATTTCCTGGATTGACAATGACTTCAAAGGATAAATCTTGAAACAACAACAACCATATTCAAATTCTACCTTCTAACATAGGCTTATTAACCAGATATTTAAGAGTTGAATGATAAGTAAAGAATTTAAAATGGCCTGCTAACAAATAATGTCTAAACTTTTGCAAAGCATAAACCATTTCCAAACCTTCCCTTTCGATGGTAGTATAGTTGCGCTCGGCTTGCGAAATCTTCCTTCTAGCAAAGTAGATGGGATGATCTAGGTTCCTTCACTAGGTTGTGCAAGGATTGAACCCAAAGAAATTCTAGAAGCATCAATGTCTACATGGAATTCCACTTTCCAATTTGGGTGTACCAGAATAGGTGTAGTACTCAACTTTTTTTTTACCATGTCAAAAGCTTGATCACACTATGGCTTCCAACTAAAGGCTTCATATTTCTTCATCAATTACTCCAATGGGGCAGTGATGCTTGCATAGTTCCTAATAAATGTGTTGTAGTGTCCAGTGTGGTCCAATGTTGACCAAAACTATTTATCACTCGTAGGCGGAGGCCTATTTAGTATCAAAAAAACCTTTGAAGGATCAACCAACACTCCTTCCCTACATATTATATGTCCTAGAAAATTTCCAAATGGTACACAAAAAATACACTTATTTAGGTTTAAAGAAATATCTAGGTGTCTGCAATGATCAAACATCAAGAAGATTAGACCTATGTGTTCCCTCAATAGGTTATACATGGTCCAGTCGTCAATATACACTTCAAGAAATTTATGAATAAAGTCACAGAATGCAGCAATAACTATGCAAGAGAAAATAGTTGGGGTGTTCTTCAGCTTGAAGGGAATAACATTATAAGCAAAAGAACCCCATTTTGTAGTAAAGGTAGTCTTTCTCTTATCCTCTTACACAATTCTAACCTAATGGTAGCCTGAGAATCCATCTGTAAAAGAATAGGCTTCATTACCCACTACTTGATCAACGACTTCATCACTAAAGGGTTGTGTAAACAAGGTGAGTTCAAACTCCTTTAATCCACATAGACTCTTATATCATCAATACCCTTCTTGCTGTAGATTACAATAGGACTGATCCACTCAACATTATCCATAGGGAATATTATCCCAGCTACTAACATTCAATCTATCTCCTTCTTAACCTTTTCCTTGACTCACGTATTAAACGATACAGTTTGTGTTTAACTGGATTAGCCTCAGGTTTTAAGTGAATATTCATTTCTCCTAAATATCCCTTAATCCCTTTCAACTTTGAAAGATCTGAGGAAACAGATCTTCATACTCTCACAAAAGAGCTTGTATCTCTATCATATTTTTTCCATCCCAATAGTCACATATAGATGCCATCTTAGGATGTTCTTCACTCCCTATGTTTACTTTCCACAAAAGTAAAGGTTGAGTCTAGGAGCTTATGATATCACCTGATATGGTATCCTTGAATTCTCTTATTCTGGTGGATTTCTAGAAGGTTAAATGTCTGATTTCCTCCAAGTCCTTCGGATCTTTAGGGTCTTTATCAACTTTACCACAAGCCATGGGTACTCTCATAGGGGATGGATATAATCTATATTAAAGCAAGTGTTCATGCTCATAGAAAACAGTAAGTGGATTTTTAGGCCTAACCTTAGTACTAAACAATATCTTCTTAATTTGTTGGAGCACAACTGTGATTTTGGGAGCCTTACTAGAGAACAAGAAATCATGGAAGAACTAATTGTAAAATGTCTTCGTTATTTCTTTTGCATGTACCAAGATTTGGGAATTGTTCCGAGAGAATGAAAGAAGCTAAGTGTCCATAGAGAGGATGGGAGTTGTGTATCCTTCCACACTTGTAAATAATGCTCAATGTGTGCAACTGGGGACTTACCATCATATATATCAAAGGATAGTAGTCGAATCTTCTACTTATGATATTGTCTCAGTTGCACTATTTGTGTTAGTGGAAGGAATCGATGTTGTATAGTGATCTTGACTTCATCCCAAGTAGACATAGTTTCTTTGTGAGTAGCCCACCACCTGGTTGGACAAGATGTCAAGGATAGGTCAAGTGTTGATATTATGTGTTTTTCCACAACCCCACCCTCCATATTAATGATAAAACTCTGTAAATTCAAGGTACCATCATATGTTGGACACTCCTTGATCTCCGTTCCAATCCAACTTACTGCTCGGACAATTGTGAAATGCCTTGAAAATTTCTCATACCTACCTTGTTTCCAGTTGTCCCAAGCAACTTCAAAATCTTTGTCTGCAGACTGAATACTTTTCCAACTTATGGATCCATCTACAATGGGACTAATGTAATATTCTCATTTTCATGTAGTCATAGTGTAGAGTTGATCTAGAGAATGTTGTTCCATATTCTCATCTATTAGGTCACTATACCATGGACCTTGATATGGGTCTAGAGGTTGGGTTACTTTCATGCCATCAAATTCAAAGGTCATAATTTATTTAATAATATATATTATAGCATAACTCTCATAGGCCCAGTCAATGCCTAACAAATATAGGTACAAATATTTTTATCTCAATGACTTCAAAGTCTGTCACTATTTTGAAACCAACCAAATTCAATTCAACATTTTGCAGTCTATCTATCACATAAATGCAGTATTGATTCTCCATCTACAACTGGATAGGGGAATATACAGGTTTACGCTTACCCATCACTTCCCAAGTTTTCCTTGGAAATATATTGACATCATAACCTTAGTCCAGCATAACGTCCCTGATCTCATAGTCATAAATGTGAGCATTCAACCATAGATCTCTCCCAGTTCTCCTCTTCCTTTTTTGTATCCTACTTGCATTCCTTGTTGGTAGGTTAGTAGAAATGGACTCTTCTAAGATTCCTTAGATTCCCAAGGCCCTTTTGAGTGTTTTCCACAATTTTCCAATAAGTCATTCATCATCCAAAATGTCAAAAAATAGTTGTAACCATAGATCAACAACCTTTTGTCACTTACCTATTGGCTCCATCTGAGTAGGTGATTCTCCAGTGACTCTTGGTTGGTGAGGATTTGGCTTTGAAATTGGTTCTGCAACTTCATCCATTGCATAACTAGACAGTTGCATGAACATCTCCACTGTGTCTTTGAAAAAAGCCTTCTACCTTACAGTCTCATACTTGGTATTCTCAGGTACTTCCTTTTGGATTTTTATCTTATGAGGAGTTTCAATATCATCATCGGTCTTAGTTCCTCCTCTAGTTATAATATTAATATTGAGATATTCTCCCTCAGCTATAGATTTAGGTTCATAATTTATCATATTGTCCCCTCTTTGCCTCATATGGTCTTCCCACATGGCAATCTAAATCGGGAAATCTTCGGTGGAATGGGTACTATTTCTACAGTGGGAACACCATGGTCTTCTTGGGAGCGGAAAATCCATTGTGATATTCCATTTCTCATCAAATTTGTAGTAGTATTATGTTCCCCTTCTTCTATTCCACCATCCTCTAAAGTTTCCTCCAACTCGACGACCTCCTTTGAACCCTTGAGGAGTTTCGTTGACTCTGAATTCAAAATGATCCACTCTGTCGGCTAGAGCATCCAAATCTCTACATTGGTTGGTAGTATAAGTAGGGGACCCACAAAATTCACAATATACTATATTCGGAATAGAGGTGTACTTTTTTAGAGTAGGGCAGTGCTTAGGAGAGTGCCCATGACTTCTACAAATCTCGCAATACTCATTTCTTTAGCCTCCTTAATTCACAACTCCTCTTGATGGTCCTACTGGTGGAGGCATCATCGCGTGAGTGGGGGGTACTGAACCCATCAATATTGGGAATTTAGTTGTTGTATGACCTTCGATATAATAGCCAGTACACAATACATGTGGTCAACCTACTCTAGGAAGGATCAACTCTTGAATATTGTTAGTTAACACATAGATCTTTCCTTACAGTTGTGTGATATTATGATCTTCAGGTGGTCTCATCACTCGCAAGATTACAGGATAGCCTATCATAGCCTTAATATTCATGGTTGGTTCCAACTCTTTCCCCAAAGTTGTTATTCTTTGCTTGGTCAATGGGATTCGGGTTAGCAGTAACAACCCCTAAATAAATCATTCTATCTGGTGATCCTCATGGATAGGATTTTCTAGTTTCCCTATCACATCCTTAAATATTTAGTTATGTTCCCATACAGACTCACCATCTCTTTGTTTTATCTCCCACAACTCGGAGAGAGCTTGTTTCTATGACCGAGGTAAGAAAAATTATGTGATAAACTCCTACTTCACCTGGGTTAAATAGAAAGGATTCCCCTGAGTATTCCCTAGCTCAATATATTTCATATACCATTTTAAATCTTGACCACTCAAAGTAGTCTGGAACTCAACCAATTTTTTTGTGTCTAAAGTTCAATGAGACCTCCAAATGGATTCACAAAGAAACCAATATTTCTCACATCATCATCCCATTTGAAAAAAAACTTATGGGTACCAAGAGACACCACGTGTTAATGCACCATCGATGGACTTGGAGATCCTATCAATATGAACCCTGAGGGTCATGGTTTTGATATAACTGAAACACTCCCCACACTTCTAATACTACTACTACTTGAACTTGATGTATTGGAAGGGTTAGAAATGATAAAAACTACAAAAACATTGATTGTAGAGATTACCAAATTTTTAGGTGGCGTCGGGGGAATAGGTGACTTAGGGCTGGGGCCTTTCCTACAGAGTTAAGTTATTTGATTTGGGGGGTCACATTTTCTTGCAAGGTTTCATCTAGCTTGTGATGTAGTCCCACTTTCTCTGGCATTGTGGGTTCTGACTCTCTCATGGATCCCTCTGAGGTCTCAGCTAAGAATTATTCTTCAGTGGTGGCATCTATCTTTACTTCTTCATCTTTTTCTCCTAAGGTTCCCTTCTCCTATCTTATTCCTGTAGAATATTCACCCCTCTCACCAAATTTCTCCTACAACCATCAACTGGCTAGCCTTTCGTGTCTTTGCAACTCTCACAATTTCTCTAATTACTTTCTTCGACTACGATCACAATCAATATCCTTTCACAATTGATCAGGTCTCTTCATTACCTTTCTCATCTAGTTCTGCCACCTCTTTTCAATAGCCACAAGCCTCCTTAGAGCTCATTAATTTCTTACGATCTTCTCTTGTTGTCCACCATATCTAGAAACTCCTTCCTTATTGGTTCATGAACCTCCCACAAATAACCTCCCCCCCCTTGACTGTAGGGGTTTACGATGTCATATAAATTGAAGTAACATGTAGAATCCCTTCTTATGCTAGCCAAATCTTGATCCATAAAGGGATTTCTGACAAAAATATTCCTCTGGATCCTTCTTGAAATATGGCTTCTTATTTCGAGAAATATTGGTGGTTCTCTTCACAAAACGCGATAATATATCCTTCTAGGGTAGTCTTCACCTAGAAATCCACAACATGAGATATTTGATGATCTAATCGGTGATATTCTTCTAAGCACTCAACGTTCTAGTTATATCTTCTCTTGACTCGATCTTTAAATTCAGATGCTTCTTGCAGTATCTCTAGCCATTGAAATACCTCTTTAGGGAATCAAATCCAAAATGTCTTGTACTAGTCACTCGCATGTTCTGAATAAAAGATAGCACTTTCCACAACCCTAAAGATTTTGTGTCATAACTTATCTTCTTGTTGTATAAACTCGTCGCACCTTATTTCCCACCAATTCTCAACATCAGACTTAAAGATATGATGAGGCGTCCTCTAAAAAATCACTTTAAAGCTGGATCTCAACAATAAAACCATTTGTTTGTGCAAAATCGATACTAGGGTTCTCGGAGGTTACCAACAAAAAGTACCACTATAGTCTAGGAGCACTGGCATATGCAACCTTTTGCAAGGGAAGGATATCTCACTAGAAGTGCATCCAAGATGTGTGTGTGTTGAAGTGAGTTAAAGAGAATGCATCATCGGGTTTAGAATTAACATATTTAGATTCATACTTCAATGCACAAAAAGACATTCATAGATAGTGATTAAATGCAAAATATACATAACATAAGCAATTGTGCAACATAGAAATTGTGGATTCATACACAATATAAAAAAAAATTAGGGCCCGAGTAATATCTTATATTAGTAGCATCTCAAAACTAGTCATATATAGAGTGCATCTCTCATAAAATTGCTTATGCAGTGGAAACTATTCCCAGATACCCATTACAGACTCTAAGCTTCTACGCAAGCATAGTAACATTCAAGAACCCTTTACAATAGCTCTAGATACTAACTCAATAATAGTGGTGATAATAATAAACCTGTGGATATAGTGGTAATACTTGTAACCCTTTCCCCATTACATAGCTTCATATTTATAGTTTTCCCTCGGGTGCTTCTTCGATGCTTAATTCCGTTGTCTTTCCTTACATGCGCTCGAGGCTCTTGGCTCTTGCCACTGCTCATCCAGCTGGCACATGATGTTGTTGTTTGTTTTCACTGCTGGCACACTTTTCAATTAACTTCCTGCTTGTCTAACTATTTTCCACCACTTCAATTATTTTGTTGAGTTGTTGTGCTTTTTGCAAAACTTTAGCATTTCCACAAAATTGACACTTCACAAAATGGATGGGCCAACAACAATTATATGTGACAAACATCTATTTCATAAAATCTCTCCATCAAATTCCACGTGGAAACTTTGTATGTCAAATATTCGACATACTGTAGCATCGTCGAGAGTGCGACAAAAGGGGTTCGACTAATAACTTGAAATTGGGTTTGTTAAAATCCAGACAAGAGTCCATTGGATGGGCATTGGAACGACTTTGGAAAATGACCCAAATGTACTAGTGTTCCTCGTGCTCATAAATCAAAAGATAAAATTAAACAGATATGCTTTCTTTCATGTTAAAACATGGAAATTAGTCATTATTGGGGGTCATTAGTGTGACTAATGTGATAATGACGATTTGCGTTATTAATGATAATAATTCATTCAGATAATTGTGCCTCTAGTTTTTAACTATGCGTGTGGTTTTTTACTACATAAGGTTCTATGAATAGGCAATTTTGTTACATTGACGCGACGATTCTAAGAATAGGCAATTTCATTACAATGATGTGGAGATTTTTTAGTTTTTTTTACTACGTGTGGGGATTACTTTTGACTAGGTATGAATAGGAAATTATGTTACATTGACACAATTATTTTGAGAATAATCAATTCCATTACAATGACATGGAGATTTTTTAGTTTTTTTAATTACATGTGGGGATTATTGTCGATTGGGTTATTGGAATTTTTTTTACTATCAATCAAGTTCTCTACTGCATATCATTGAAACGTTTTTTATTCCATTTTTCATTCAGAGTGGAATTTTTTATGGGCAGTCTCTTTTCCTCTGAAATTTCCTCTCACAACTCCACAATGGAATTCCCTCAATATTGTTGGTCGCTCATGATCAAGTATAGATATTCGAAGGATTTTTTCCAATCCCAATTTATACAACTCATGTGTGATCAATTGATAATCAACAACATGGACCACTAGATGCCTCTTCTGGGTTGTGGAATACCCATCGGGCATAGTACGAGTAATGAGAAACAATGCAATGTTTGAAAGGTAATTGGGAATAGCCTCAATATTAAATATATCTGCATCAAGGGGCTTATCATAAATAGCTCTGCCACTCTTCCTTGATTCTAATCGAGAGAGATGATCAGGGCCAACATTTAATTTTCCTGGATTGACAATGACTTCGAAGGATAACTCTTGAAACAACAGCAACCATCTTCAATTTATACCTTCTAACATAGGCTTATTAACCATATATTTCAGAGTGGAATGATAAGTAAAGAATTTAAAATGGCCTCCTAACAAATAATGTCTAAACTTTTGCAAAGCATAAACCATTTCCAAACCTTCCCTTTCAATGGTAGTATAGTTGCGCTCGACTTGAGAAATATTCTTGCTAGCAAGGATTGAACCCAAAGAAATTCTAGAAGCATCAATGTCTACATGGAATTCCACCTGGCAAATTTGGGTATACCAGAATAGGTGCAGTACTCAAATTTTTTTTTAGGGTGTCAAAAGCTTGACCACACTATGGCATCCAACTAAATGCTTCATATTTCTTCATCAATTACTCCAACGGGGCAGTGATACTTGCATAGTTCCTAATAAATCTGTTGTAGTGTCCGGTGTGGTCCAATGTTGACCAAAACTATTTAGCACTCATAGGCGGAGGCATATTTAGTATCACAAAAACCTTTGAAGGATCAACCAACACTCCTTCCCTACATACTATATGTCCTAGAAAATTTCCAAATGGTACACAAAAAATACACGTATTCGGGTTTAAATAAATATCTAGTTGTATGTAATTATCAAACATCAAGAAGAGTAGACCTATGTGCTACTTCAATAGGTTATACATGGTCCAGTCATCCATATACACTTCAAGAAATTTATGAATAAAGTCACATAATGTAGCAATAACTATGCAAGAGAAAATAGTTGGGGCATTCTTCATCCCGAAGGGAATAACATTATAAGCAAAAGAACCTCGTTTTGAAGTAAAGGTAGTCTTTCTCTTATCCTCTTCCACAATTCTAACCTGATGGTAGCCTAAGAATCCATCTGTAAAAGAATAGACTTCATTACCCACTACTTGATCAAAGACTTCATCACTAAAGGGTTGTGTACACAAGGTGAGTTCAAACTCCTTTAATCCGCATAGACTCTTATATCATCACTATCCTTCTTGCTCTAGCTTACAATAGGACTGATCCACTCGGAATTATCCACAAGGAATATTATCCTGGCTGCTAACATTCAATATATATCCTTCTTAACCTTTTCCTTGACTCACGGATTAGACGATACAGTATGTGTTTAACTGGATTAGCCTTGGGTTTTAAGTGAATATTCATTTCTCCTAAATCTCCCTTAATGCCTTTCAACTTTGAAAATATCTTAGGAAACAGGTCTTCATACTCTCACAATAGAGATTGTATCTCTATCATAGTTTGTCCATCCCAATAGTCACCTATAGATGCCATCTTAGGATGTTCTTCACTCCCTATGTTTACTTTCCACAATCGCAAAGGTTGAGTGTAGGAGTTGATGATATCACCTCATTGGTATCATTGACTTCTTTTATTCTGGTGGATTCCTAGAAGGTTAAATGTCTAAGTTCCTCCATGTCCTCCAGATCTTCAGGGTCTTTATCAACTTTACTACAAGCCATGGGTACTTTCATAGGGGATGGATATAATCTATATTCAATAAAGTGTTCATTCTCATAGAAAACTGTAAGTGGATATTTAGGCCTAACCTCAGTACTAAAAAATATATTCTTAATTTGTTGGAGCACAAGTGTGATTTTGGGAGTCTTACTAGAGAATGCGAAATCATGGAAGAACTGATTCTGAAATGTCTTCTAGCATACTATTTGTCTTCTTCTTTTCTTGTGCATGTACCAAGCTTTGGGAATTGTTCCCAGAGATTGAAAGAAGTGATTTGTCCACAGAGAGGATGGGAGTTCTGTATCCTTCCACACTTATAAATAATTCTCAATGTGTGCAATTGGGGACTTACCATCATATATATTAAAGGATAGTAGTTGAATCTTCTACTTCTGATATTGTCTCAGTTGCAGTATTTGTGTTAGTGGAAGGAATTGATGTTGTATAGTGATCTTGACCCCAAGTAGACTAAGTTTCTTTGTGAGTATCCCACCACCTGGCCGGAGAAGATGTCAAGGATAGGTCAAGTGTTGATATTATGTGTTTTTCCACAACCCCACCCTCCATATTAATGAGAAAACTTTGTAAATCCAAGGTACCATAATATGTTGGACACTCCCTGATCTTCATTCTAATCCACCTTACTAATCGAACAATTGTGCAATGCCTTGAAAATTTTGCATACCTACCTTGCTTCCAGTTGTCCCAAGAAAATTCATAATCTTCATCCGTAGACTGAATAATTTGCCAACTTATGGATCCATCTACAATGGGTTTAATGTAATATTCTCGGTTTCCTGCAGTCATAGTGTAGAGTTGATCCAAAGAATCCTATTCCATATTCTCATTTGTTGGATCACTATACAATGGACCTTGATATGGGTCTATAGGTTGGGTTACTTTCATGCCATCAAATTCAAAGGTCATAATTTATTTCTTAATATCTATTATAGTATAACTCTCATAGGCCCAATCAATGCCTAACAAAGCTAGGTACATATATTTTTACCCCATTATTTCAATGACTTCAAAGTCTACCACTATTTTGACACCACCCAAATCCACTTCAACATTTTGTAGCCTATGTATCAGATAAATGCAATATTTATTCTCCATCTGCAACTGAATAGGGGAATATACAAGTTTACGCTTACCCATCACTTCCCAAGTTTTCCTTGGAAATATATTAACATCAGAACCTCAGTCCAACATAACGTCCCTGATCTCATATTCTTTAATGTTAGCATTCAACCATAATTCTCTCCCAGATATCCTCTTCCTTTTTTGTATACTACTTTCATTCCTTGTTGGTATGTTGGTAGCAATGGACTCTTCCGATTTTCCTTTGGTTCCCAAGGCCCTTTTGAGTGTTTTCCACAATTTTCCAATAAGTCATTCATCATCCAAAATGTCATAAAATAGTTGTAACCATAGATCAACAACCTTTTGTGCCTTACTCAGGGGATCCATATGAGTAGGTGATTATCCAGTGACTCTTGGTTGGTGAGGATTTGCCTTTGAAATTGGTTCTGCAACTTCATCCATTGCATAACTAGACAGTCGTATGAACATTTCCATTGTGTCTTTGAAAAAACCCTTCTACCTTACAGTCTCACACTTGGTATTCTCAGGTACTTCCTTTTGGTTTTTTATCTGATGAGGACTTTCAAGATCGACATCAGTCCTAGTTCCTCCTCTAGTTATAATGTTAATATTGAGCTATTTTCCCTCAACTATAGATCTAGGTTCACAATTTATCATATTGGCCCCTCTTTGCTTCAAATGGTCTTCCCACTTGGCAATCTAAATAGGGAAATATTGGGTGGAATGGGTATTATTTCTACAGTGGGAACACCATGGTCTTATTGGGAGAAGAAAATAAATTGTGATATTCCCTTGCTCATCACATTTGTAGCAGTAGTATGTTCCCTTTCTTCTAGTCCATCGTCCTCTAAAGTTTCCTCCAACTCGATGACCTTGTTCAAACCCTTGAGGCGTTTCGTTGACTCTGAATGCGAAATGATCCAATCTGTCAGCTAGAGCATCCAAAGCTCTACATTGGTTGGTAGTATAAGTAGGGGACCCACAAAATTCATAATATACTATATTTGGAACAAAGGTGTGCTTGTTTAGCATAGGGCAGTGCTTAGGAGAGTGCCCATGACTTCTACAAATCTCGCAATACTCATTCCTCTAGCCTCCTTGATGGTTTGGAAAAGCATGGTATTAAACATGGTTGTGAAATGGCACTGCAATAGCGACTTTCACAACTTCTCTTGATGGTCCTACTGGTGGAGGCATCATCGGGTGAGTGGGGGGTACTAAACCCATCAATATTGGGAATTTAGTTGTTGTATGACCTTCGGTATACTAACCAATACACCATACATGTGGTCGACCTACTCTAGGAAGGGTCAAATCTTGGATATTGTTAGTTAACACAAAGATTTTTCCTTGCAGTTTTGTGATATTATGATCTTCAGCTGGTCTCATCACTCGCAAGCTTACAAGATAGCATGTCATAGCCTCAATCTTCATGGCTAGTTCCAACGCTTCCCCCAAAGTAGTTATTCTTTGCTTTTTCAATGGGATTCGGGTTAGCAATAACAACCCCTAAATAAACCATTCTCTCTGGTGATCCTCATGGATAGGATTTGCTAGTTTCCCTATCACATCCTTAAATATTTAGTTATATTCCCATACAGACTCACCATCTCTTTGTTTGATCTCCCACAACTCGGAGAGAGCTTGTTTCTCTGACTGAGGTAAGCAAAATTATGTGATAAACTTCTACTTCACCTGGGTTCAATAGAAAGGATTCCCTTGAGTATTCCCTAGCTCAATAGATTTCATATACCATTTTAAATCTTGACCCCTCAAAGTAGTCTGGAACTCAACCAATTTATTTGAGTCTAAAGTTTCATGAGACCTCCAAATGTATTCACAAAGAAACCATTGTTTCTCAACGTCATCATCCCATTTGCAAAAAAAATATGGGCACCGAGTAAGAGACACCATGTGTTGATGCACCATCGATGGACTTGGAGATCCTATCAATATGAACCCCGAGGGTCCTGGTTTTGATATAACTTAAACACTCTCCACACTGCTACTACTACTACTACTACTTGAACTTGATGTATTGGAAGGGTTAGAAATGATAAAAACTACAAAAACATTGATTGTAGAGATTACCAATTTTTTAGATGGCGTCAGGGGAATAGGTGATTCAGAGCTGGGGCCTTTTCCTACAGAGTGAAGTTCTTTGATCTGGGGGTTCACATTTTCTTGCAAGGTTTTGTCTA